>PVIU01006414.1:0-102138 GCA_004026605.1 Ondatra zibethicus
TTGTACATGGTGATAGATAGGGGTCTACTTTCATTTGTCTACATGTTGATATCCAGTTATGCCAGCACCACTTGTTGAATATGCTTTCTTTTTTCCATTTGATATTTTTTGCTTCTTTATCAAATATCAGGTGTTCGAAGATGTGTGGATTGATATCTGGGTCTTCTATTCAGTTCCACTGGTCCTCCTGTCTGTTCTTATGCCAGTACCAGGCTGTTTTCAGTACTGTAGCTCTGTAGTATAGTTTGAAGTCAGAGATTGTGATGCCTCCAGATGTTCTTTTGTTGTCCAGGATTGTTTTGGCTATCCTGGGTTTTTTGCTTTTCCAAATGAAGTTGAGTATTGTTTTTTCAAGGTCTTTGAAGAATTTTGTTGGGATTTTGATCGGCATTGCATTGAATCTGTAGATTGCTTTCGGTAGGATTGCCATTTTTACTATATTAATTCTGCCTATCCAAGAGCATGGGAGGTCTTTCCATTTTCTGGTGTCTTCTTCAATTTCTTTCTTCAGAGATTTAAAGTTCTTGTCATACAAGTCTTCCACTTGTTCGGTTAGAGTTACTCTGAGGTATTTTATGCCATTTGTGGGTATTGTGAAGGGTGTTGATTCTCTGATTTCTTCCTCAGTCCTTTTATCATTTGTGTACAAGAGGGCTACTGATTTTTTTTAGTTAATCTTGTATCCTGCTACCTTGCTAAATGTGTTTATAAGTTGTAGAAGTTCCTTGGTAGAATTTTTGGGATCACTTATGCAAACTATCATATCATCAGCAAACAGTGAGAGTTTGACTTCTTCTTTTCCAATTTGTATCCCCTTGATCTCTCTTTGGTGTCTTATTGCTCTAGCTAGGACCTCAAGAACTATATTGAATAGGTATGGAGAGAGTGGACAACCTTGTCTTGTACCTGATTTCAGTGGAATCTCTGGGAGTTTCTCTCCAGTTAGTTTGATGTTGGCTGTTGGCTTGCTGTATATTGCCTTAATTATGTTTAAGTATGTTCCTTGTATCCCTGCTCTCTCCAGGACTTTATCATGAAGGGATGTTGTATTTTGTCAAACGCTTTTTCAGCATCCAATGAGATGATCATGTGGTTTTTATTTTTTGGCTTGTTTATATGATGGATTACGTTGACAGATTTTCATATGTTGAACCATCCCTGAATTTGTGGGATGAAGCCGACTTTGTCATGGTGGATGATGGTTCTGATGTGTTCTTGGATTCTATTTGCTAGTATTTTATTTATTATTTTTGCATCAATGTTCATGAGTGAGATTGGTCTGTAATTTTCTTTCTTAGTATTGTCTTTCTGTGGTTTGGGTATCAGGGTAATTGTAGCCTCATAAAAAGAGTTTGGCAATGTTCCCTCTGTTTCTATTGTGTGAAATAGTTTGAGGAGAATTGGTATTAGTTCCTCTTTGAAAGTCTTGTAAAATTCTGAGTTGAATCCAACTGGTCCTAGGCTTTTTTTGGTTGGGAGACTTTTGATGACTGTTTCTATTTCTTCAGCAGTTATAGGTCTGTTTAATTTGCTTATCTGGTCTTGATTTAATTTTGGTAATTGAAATTTATCCAGAAAATTGTCCATTTCCTTTAAGTTTTCCAACTTTGTGGAGTACAGGTTTTCAAAATATGACCTGATGATCCTCTGTATTTCCTCTGTGTCCGTTGTTATGTCCCCCTTTTCATTTCTGATTTTGTTAATTTGGATATTCTCTCTCTGCCTTTTGGTTAGTTTGGATAAAGGTTTGTCTATTTTGTTGATTTTCTCAAAGAACCAGCTCTTTGTCTCATTGATTCTTTGTATTGTTTTCTTTGTTTCTATTTTGTTGATTTCAGCTCTCAATTATTTCCTGCCGTCTAGTTCTCTTAGTTGAGTTTGCTTCTTTTTGTTCTAAAGTTTTCAATTGTTCTGTTAATTCGCTAGTGTGGGATTTTTCCAGCTTCTTTACATAGGCATTTAGTGCTATGAACTTGCCTCTTAACACTGCTTTCATTGTGTCCCATGAATTTGGGTATGTTGTGTGGTCATTTTCATTGAAGTTTAGGAAGTCTTTAATTTCTCTCTTTATTTCTTCTTTGACCCATTGATGATTCAGATGAGCACTGTTTAATTTCCATGTGTTTGTGGGCTTTCTGGAATTAGTATTGCTGTTGACTTTTAGTTTTAAAGCATGGTGATCTGATAAGGTACATTGGGTTATTCCAATTTTTTTGTATTCATCTTTCTATAACTGCCTTACCTGTAGGATTATTTGGTATACCTGTAACATGCTTTATATTATAATAAGGAAAAAAACTGTTTCATTTTTTAAAATACATAACTGAACCATTGTCTTTCTTTATTTGTGCATGTATATCCATGATGGCCATAACTTCTAAAAAATGTGTGATTACTGAATCAGCTTTTTATAATCTCAAGGCATTTGCCCATTGGAAACCTAAATAAGTGTCAATGGTGAGGTGTACATATTTTAATTTTACAAATTCTGTAAAGTGGAACACATTCATCTGCCAGATCTCATTCCTTTGAGTACCCTTTGGGTTACATCCTGTCAGTAATAGTGTTTGGTTATAGAAAGAGCAAGTAGGATATCTCTTTTTAATCTCCTTAGCTTGTTGCCATGTAATGGAAAACTCTTTATTTATACCTGTGCTATTGACATGATGTTTCTTATGGAATTTTTTCTATATTCTTTTATTTTTTTCATTCAAAAAAAATAAAATAAAATTTTTACATTTCCTCCCCTTCTCCCAGTCCCCTCCCACTCCCCCCACCCCTCCTCCCTCTCCCTGGTTCCTTAAAAGATGGCATGGTGCCCTGCTCTGTGGGAAGTCCAAGGCCCTCCCCCCTCCATCCCGGCCTAGGAAGGTGTGCATCCAAATAGACTAGGTTCCCAGAAGGATAATACATGCAGAAGAGATAGGTCCTGGTGTCATTGTTGATGGCTTCTCAGTCTACCCCCATTGACAGCCACATTCAGAGAGTCCGGTTTGATCATATGCTCGTTCAGTCCCAGTCCAGCTGGATTTGGTGAGTTCCCATTAGTTCAGGCACATTGCTTCAGTGGGTGGACCAGCCCCTCATGGTCCTAACTTCCTTGCTCATCTTCTCCCACCTTCTGTCCTTTGACTAGACCTTAAGCAAACAAGATCATCAGGCAAAAGTTGAAAGCACGGGGGCGGGGATAGAGGTGGGGGTAGGGGGGGATGAGGGAAGAGGAGAGGGGGAAGGCGAAGGGAGAAGGGACAAACTGGGGAGAGCTTGGGGGAGTGGGAGGGTGGAGATGGAGGAAAGGAGGATAATGGAGAAGGGAATAAGATATCTACATTAAGGGAGTCATTTTAGGACTGGCAAGATACTTGGCCATGGAGGGGATCACAGGTATCCACGGGGATGTCCCCAGCTATGTATTTGGGCAGCAGAGGAAAGGGTGCCAGAACTAACCTTGTCCCAGAGTCACATTGATGAATATCTTGATCACAAATTTTGTCCGATGAGTGGAGGATGGAGGTAGAGACAGAGACCTACATTCTTATGGAATTCTGAGGCCTGCAATATATTTGCAATCAATAATTGATCAATTTCTGCATTACCTTGTGCTAGAGGATCTGGCAGACCCATAGTGGTTCGGATGTGTGTTATGTATATGTTGAAAAGCCTATTCATGATTATATCTTGAACCTGTATGAATAATGAGGTTTATTCTGTATCATCTGGTATATATTCAGCAGTTCCAATATGCAAGACAACTCTTTCTGCATATTGCAGTAGCTGTATTGAGAGGTTCTTTAAAATTCCTTAGTACCATGAGAATAGCATGTAATTCTGCCTTTTGGACAAATTTATAAGGGCTTTGTTCCACTTTACTTAATTATGCTGGTTTGTAACCTGCCTTTCCTAATTTATTTGCATCTGTATAAAATGTACGGGTGCATCACATACAATTCATTAAGAATCCAAGTAGTACTGTTTATAAGGTTAATTTTATCACTTTTGGGATAATTGCTATTAATTTCTCAAAAAAAAATACAGCACAAGCACTTTCTCTGCCATGGTTCATTGTCTTGCCCAATTTTTTTTTTTATTTCATCAGTAGCAAAAAGTACTATATCTCTTCTGGGTCTATACCTGCTAATTGATGAAGTCTCAATTTATCGTTCCTAATTAATTCAGAGACTTTTTCCACATAAGTTTTTAATTATTTACTTGATTTATGTGGTAAAAAGATCCATTCTAAAATAATACCTTCACTCTGCATTAAAATTCCTGTATGGGAAATTCTAGAAGAAAATAAGACTAGAATACAATTAAGATTTGCATTCACTCTATGTACATGTGCCTCTTGTAATTTTTCTTCAATGACCATCAATTCCTTTTTCGATTCAGCTATTAATTCCCTGGGACTATTTAAGTCTTTGTCACCATCTAAGGCTTTGTTTAAATAAACTATTAGATCAGGTGTTATCCCAACAGCTGGTCATAGACTGGAAATGTCTCCTAACAATCTTTGAAAGTCATTAAGAGACTGATTGCTGTCTCTCCTAATTTGAGCCTTTTGTGTTCTAATTTTCTGTAAACCTATTTTGTAACCTAGGTAATTGACAGAATCTCCTCTTTGTATTTTTTCAAGAGCAATTTGTAATCCCCATTATGGCAAAACTTTCTTTGCTTCTTCAAACATTCTTTCTAAAGTATCTGCATTTGAGTCAGATAACAAAATATCATCCTTGTAATGGCAAATTATAGACATAGGAAATTGCTTGCATATTACTTCCGGGCTGATTTACAAAGTATTGGCACAGGGTAAAACTACTGAGCATTCTCTGTGGGAAGATGGTCCACTGGTATCTCCTAGTAGGTTGAGAATTATTATAAGTTGGCACTGTGAAGACAAATTTTTCTCTATCCTTTTCTTGTAAAGGTATAGTGAAGAAACAATCCTTCAAATCAATAACTATAAGAGGCCATCCTTCTGGTAATAGAGAAGGCTAGAGGAATTCCAGATTGTAGAGGGTTCATAGATTGGATAACCTTGATGACGGCTCTTAGATCTGTCACCATTCTCCATTTCCCAGATTTCTTTTTAACAACAAATTCAGAAGAATTCCAAGGACTGGCTGATTCTTCAATATGGTGAACATCTAGTTGCTCCTGTATCAGCTGTTCTAAAGCCTACAGTTTGTCTTCTATTAAAGGCCATTGTTTAAGCCATATGGGTTTTGCAGTTAACCCTTTTAAAGGCAAGGCTGTTAGTACTTCTGATGGCTTGTTAGTTGCATTGTATTCTTGTACAGCCTGAATGGCTAGTGGTCTTTGTTTATAATATCTTATAATATCCTTCAAAGAAACATGAGTTTTGGGGACCACAGGAATGTTAACCTGGGTATTCACAGAGATCTGCATGCCTCTGACTCCTGAGTGTATTATTTTCATTGACAGATTTTATTTGACAATGTTATGCATGAATATAATACATTTGATTATTCTTCTCCCACATGCTATCTTGTAACTCTCTCACATCCATTTAAATCCCCTAACACCTTCTACCATACCCTGCTTGTTGGGGTTTCTGTCCTGCCCAGTTCCCACAGTCGTTATGTTCCAAAGAAAAATCACCCAGAGTTCTACATAAGTTATAAACTGATTGGCCCATTAGCTCAGGCTTCAAATTAGCTCTTATAACTTATATTAACCCATTATTCTTATCTATGTTAGCCACATGGCTCAGTACCTTTTTCAGCGGGGCAGGTCACATCCTGCTTCTTCGGTGTCTGGACAGGACCGCACAGAGAGCTTCCTTCTTCCTGGAATTCTCCTGTTCTCATTGCCCTGCTTCTACTTCCTGTCTGGTTGTCCCACCTATACTTCCTGCCTGGCTACTGGCCAATCAGCGTTTATTTAAAATATAATTGACAGGATACAGAATTGTCCCACACCAATACCCACTCAGCCATTTCTTAGATTTATATCTTTGTCTTGTGACCCATTTAGCTTAACCGTCTTTATGGCCATTGCATTGGGCCTATCCACTAAAGCATACTGCATATGTGGATACACACTGAAAGTCGTGATTTCCATTTCCTTAAATCTATCAGCTGCAAACAGCTGAGAAGTAGAGGATAAAGCCCAGAGTACCTCCTACATCCCTGTTTGACTGTTGATGAGGAAAATTTTATAGTTGCTGTTGAAATAGCTTTGTCAGGCCTTTGACAGTTTTTAAAATATCTTAGTTATTTATTATTTGATATTTCTACATGATTAAAGCATCTTTCAAAGTCACATCTATAAACCACTTTTCTGTATAATGCAGTTAGTTTACTTTTTCAAAATTAGGTTATTTTTTTCCACAGAGCACTTCATACCTTATTGTGTTTGAACATTTTTGATTAGTTTACCATTGTCAGTAAAATCTGTGGGTGAGCTCACTGTGTGCTTAGTATTGGAAGTGCAATTATTTTCCCATGAAGATTTAGAATATTTAGAATTATTAAACATAGCATGTAAAACTTTGTTGGAGAATGCATAAAGGTACTTTGGTACAACATGAATTCCGGGAGAAAATGCCTCTTCAGTTAATATTTTCTGAGAATACTTTCACAAATAACACTTGGAAGTATTCTTCCAGGGGATTCTAGATTCCATCAAATTAACCAAACCAACCACTATAATCATCTGTCTTTTGAGCATAAATGTTATATGCTTGCTCATGAGCCAAATTTCATTATATGAATTTAGACTTCACCCAGAAACTTGTTCCTAAAGATATAGCAATAGTGAAGTAATACTAGTTTCAAGGTTGATTTACTAGATTTCCCATTCTATCTTCACTCTTTACTAGACAGTTTTAGGAGAAGTTGTTGCCATATTAGGGCTTGCCTACAGAGAATCTCACATGGCAGGGAATTGATGTCTGTGGCTAGTACGCAAGAGGGACTAAGATATGCTGAACCAGAGAAGTCCAATTATCTGAATCTGGATTCTTGACTCATAATAAATAAATAAATAAATTTCAAAGTTGCTGTATAGTTGGGATATATATTGATGTAGCAGTGAGTAATTTAAAAGCAAAAATTGAATTTAAAAGCCAGAGGTAATCTTTAATAAAGTAACTTGAGCAGTTATTTAAGCAATGTGAACTCGTGGGAAATAGATACTCATGCAAAAACAGAAGGCAAGATCTAGTGCCCTGTGGAAAACAATGGCCGGAAAGATGACCAACTTGGATAAAGCAAAATTAACCAAAACATGTAAAAGAGATCAAAGATCTGAGCAAGAGCAGATTGTACACACATTCTCTAGTATGGTAAGGCAAAGGTTTTAACTCGGTTAGCCTTGGGATGTTTAAAATGAGAAATGACATGAAAAGATGAACTTTTTAAAGGACACACTCTTGGCTAAGTTTTGAAAAAAGAATGAAAATCAATAAGAATAGAGAACAATTTAAGTGTATTTGAGACTGTTAATTTGTATAAGAGGCTTGAACTAGAGGGGCAAGGTAGTGGAGGAAGAAAGCTTTGGAAACACCTCTTTTATAGTGCAGTTGTCCTTGAGATGTCCCGTCTTTCCCAATTTGTTTATTTGTACTTTTAATCTGTCCTGAGAGCACTGAAAGAGCAACCAATTAATTCAGTCTTCAGAACAGAAATTTCGTAATACACACATACAAAAATTAATGCTATTTTTTGTTTTCAGATTTTCAAAATGCTCTATTATAGTAAGGATTGGAATAGTATAAACTTCAGAGGTATTTGAATTCCCAAATGTTCTTAAATTCCCATTTCAGAATAGTGGTGCCCTTCATTATAAACTATAGGATAATAAAAATCTATTAAACTCTCATTAGACCAGGTTATGGATAAATAAATGCATACTCTTTGTGTTCCTCCTCATCGTATAATACAAAGTATGTTTCATTGCTTGAGCATAGTTAATTTATTATTTTCAAGCTGGTGTCTAAATTTCTGGAAAATAAAATAAATGGGCTCTCGGCTGAATTACCCCAAGTCAATAGTGGCTCTTCCTTTCTGTCATCTAAATTTTCAGTGTGACTATCAGATGTGTTGAAACAATGATCCATAACACACTATGCCCCATTCCCACTGGCATGAAACTAAAAACAAAGAATACTTATAAACAATTCTTAATATCAAAACTCCCAAACTGGAAGCTAGGATTTAAAATAAACTTGGATGTTACTCATCTCCAACAACCACCTCTTTTAGGTTATAAAGGACAGATTTTTTTATAGAAATATTTAGATAATTATGAGAAAAGCTTAATAAACTGCATCTGTAAATTTGTAACCATTATCAGTTCCATGGAAGAGGTTGACAACTGGAGGTAAAATGACCAATTCATTTCTGTTTTATGATTAATTAATAAAACTTAGAAGTGATAAGAACATGTTAACACATAACATTGCTCTTAAATTGGTGATGTTGTAAGAGGAGACCAGATATTGATACAGAATTATGGCAATCAAAGTCACTGAGATTAAATTAAGTCATGCCTCCCATGCCCTCTTACTGTGACTAAAGGGCAGTGGTAAATCTGAATAAGTAATTTCAGTATGTTTGTTGTATCATGTAATTGGGTACAGATTAGCCTAAGGAATGACTCAAATTGTTGAAAGGAAATGAAATTCTGACTGTCAAATATTGGTATAATATAGAGCAGATTCAGAGAGTGAAGCCAGGCCAAGAATGGGGGAAATACTACAAAGCTGGAAAGCTTCAGGGAAAGGAAAAGTTACTGTGCAGTTCAAATGAGTGGCTACATCCACACAGCCAATGATCTGCAGATACTGGTAGCCAGTCCTGAAAGGACAATGTCAGACCAAAATGAGGCCAGTGGATTACAGAGATTGCAAAAGTCATACACAAACCTATGCTGTGCCATTCCTTACCCTTAGTAACTCTAGTCCCTTAAGTATTTATTTTTCTTTGGAAGAAGCAGGCTACAAGAACAGTGGGAATCTATTTTGATTTCTTTCACTCTGTCTTTGCAATAACTAACTTTTGGTTGCTTAATACCCCTCCCTCATTTCTCTTTACCCCGTGGTCCTACTTTGGATTATGAAGTACATGGTCACCCAAGCTAAGACAAATCTATGAATGAAAAGGCATGGGCACTCTGAATTCTTTGATGATTATCTTCTTATATTGCTTATAAAATGCATATTGAAATTCCAAAAGAAAAAGAGTTATCAGAATATTCTAAGTCTAAAGGAGATATGAGGGAAGAAATGGATCTTCTTCATTGAAGAATAGCAACATTTTAGGGGAAGGAATGAGATTAAACCCATAGAATGTAGTTGACAAAACTACTTTATTCTTATGTATTCACAATACTAAATACTAACAGATCATGAAGTCACAGGTATGATGTGGGATTCCCCTCTGTATGCTGTGAATACCATTGGGTAATAAAGAAACTGCTTTGAGCCTATAGCAGAGCAGGGTAAAACACGGCTAGGTGGGGAAAACTAAACTGAATGCTGGGAGAAAGAAGGTGGTGTCAGAGAGAAGCCATGGAGCTGCCATGACAAGCTGAAACTTTGCTGGTAGGCCATAACCTCATGGTGATGTGCAGATTAATGGAGATGGGTTAAATTAAGATGTAAGAGTTAGCCAATACGAAGCTAAAGCAAAAGGGCCAGGCAGTGAGTTAAATAATATAGTTTCTGAGTGATTATTTCAGGAGTCTGGGCAGCCAGAAAACAAATAAATGGCCTCATACAACACAGGTAGGAAAATTGATGCCAAGAAATATTGACATGGCTGATAGTTTATTTAATAAAATAATTCAATGTAATGTTAGGGACAAAGAAAATTTCAGATAGACAATGAATCCTTAACTGAAGTAAATAAGAATGATCATTATTTCTGGTTCTTTATTATATAAATGCACCTTTTAAAAAATTTAATGATTTTTAATACATGTGCATAAATGGTATGATTGAATCAATGGGTGTGTACCACAAATATTCTTGGCACCGGAGGAAGTCAAAATTAGGTATTGGATTCTCTGGAACTAGAGTTACAGATGGTTGTGAGCTGTGACATATATGCTTAGAACTGAACCCAGGTCTTCTGCAAGAGCAACAGTTGTTTTATCCAGCAAAACACCACTCCAACCTCAAGGTTCTATTTACTCATGGGCCACTAATGCCCAAAGCACAGTTGCCACTCTTCTAAAACATAATTCTCCAGGCTTGGATGCAAATAAGAAAACAAAAGTAGTTTTCAGTGTAAAAGTGTATATTCTAGGAAATGTCTAGAAGACATTTCTCAGGAAAGTCGCTGAACTTCAAGTGGGCATGGACCATCTTGTGGGGGACCCTAGCAGTAGAAACATGTGGAATCACTTTATCACTTGAGTACTTAGGATGGCAGTTAATGTGATTCATAGTGAATATTCCTGTAATTAAGAGGTGGAAGCTGATTACTACTTGAAACTAATTTCCAAGAAAGGAGTTACTATTCCTTGGACGGTTGAAAGAACACTGGAATCCTATAATCAGTGTTTCCCTGAATAACAAGTGGAATTGTTACTTTTTTCTGTAAAAGCATCTTGAGTGCCTGGTTCCCAAGTTTCTTTAATCTAGATTGCCCTCTGCATCAGAGTGGTTTAAAGTATTGTTTGGAGTAATATTTTGGATTCATTACTTTTCCTGTTTACTGGACAATAATATGGTTTCATACTGCTTACCCCACAAACACTTTGAAACTGCCTCAAAAAAAAAAAAAAACTGCCATGACCTCCAGCCACATGCTGGAATTTTCTTTTTAAATAAATTTACCACATATGTCATTTTTTATTGACAGGTCATAGTCATGTCTGTTTGTAGGGTACTACGTGATGTTCTGATATATGTTTATGAGCACTATCACCAACCCACTCACCCAGATAGGCAATGGATCTCAAGATCTAGTCTGCTAAATGGTATCACGCACTCTACATCTGAGTTTATGTTACTTAGATTTCACATACAAATGAAATGATGTGACACTTGTCTTTATGTGCCTGCATTGCTTAGCACAATCCTCCATATCATAGAAATAACAGTAATTTTGCTCCAATTTTGAAGGCCAAATAGTGCTGCATTGTTTGTAGCTACTAAGCTTTATTGTTCTATTCATAAAATAATGGCTATATAGGTTGGTTACCTCCCTCGGCTGTGGTGGGTAAGCCATAAACATGACCATGCACACACCCCTCTGGCACACACCTTATCTTTAAAATATGTACAAGGATTTTATCACATGGAAATTCCATTTACAAGGTTGAGATACTGCCATGTGATTTTCCACAATAGTACAATTTTTATTCTCACCAACAATGCATAAATATCAACTTTAACCCCTTTTAACATCTTTTTGTTTATAAAAGTTATTCTAATTCTAATGTGTGTGTGATGGTATAGCACTGACTTTAATTTGCATTGCCCTAATGGTTCATGACCCTGAGCTCACATGTCCTCATATGTATTCATTCTCTATATCCACTAGATGGTCATAGTTCTGAGCTTGCTTTCTATTGCTGTGATAAACACCATGATCAAAAGTAACTTGGGGAGGAAAGGGCTTATTATGGCTTACAATGTATATCCTACCATGAAGGGAAGTTGGGGCAGGATCCTTAAGGGAGGAATTGAAGTAGAGGCCCCAGTGAAAAGTTCTTTATTGATCACCATTGCTTGCTCAGTTTGCTTTCTTATACAATTCAGCTCCATCTGCTCAGGAGTGGCACTATCTTCAGTGGACTTGAGCCTCCCACAACAATCATTAACCAAGAAAATATACCATAGACATGCCTTCAGCCCAATCTGAAGGAGGCATTTTCTCAATTGATGCTCTCTCTTCCCAGAAGATCCCACCCTGTGTCAAGCTGACAACAATAAAAATGATAACCAAACAATTAACCAGCACAGGTATTCAACACTAAACCTGACAATCTTTATTACCCAATCTAAATCCTACCCTCTACCTGTTACATGATATAACTGTTAGTTGTCAAACCCTAGAAGTTAGTCATAAATAACTTTCCTACTCATCTATAATAAATTCATCAAGTCTTATCCTCTCTATATCATTTCACTGCCCCAATCCACTTTCTTTTATCATTTCCTGTGCTATCACCATTATCTATCGATTCAGTGACTTCAGAAATTCATCAAACTCTTTGCTTCCATTTTAGCACTCATTCATTTCATTCTCATTAAAGTGGCCACACAATATTGAGAACATAAAAAGCACTGGTGGCAGTCCTCCTACGCCAAACCTTCCAAGAGCCTTACATATCACACTCAGAACGCAACCCAAGGCTTTCTGCTCTAGCTGTGATCATCTTTCAGGTCTTCTTTCCTCCAAGACTTTCCTGTCTCTCACTGATGTAAGTCAGAGGATGTTATTATTACACAAATATGCCAGTATAATACCCAATTCGGTGATATTTCCTAACATGGTAGTAAATATGTATTATAATATATCATTGTTTTATTACATATAATACAATTGTTACATATTAGTTATAAAAATAAAATATATATAAATAATTATTAAAGGTTATATCATATATAACTGAGTTACATATATATATAAATCTATATATATTATATATATATCAAACAACTAATGGAAACTGAAGTGTTACCCATTTCTGCCCTCAAAATAACTTCCTGTTTCTTTGTTTCGCTTTGTCTACCAAGTTTTGTTCCAAGTTAGCACCATACACAGAGAAGAACAATGCCAGTACTAATTAAGGATGAATTACTGTGGGAGATCAGAATATTTTCATCACAAGAGTGACAACTATTGAAGTGACTACCTTGATTTAAGGTTCCTCAGAGAATAAAGTTAAGAGGAGAATTCTATTATCTAAGATCAGTTAGATAATCCTCTTGAGATGTAAAGGATGCAAGCCTGGCCTTCCTGTGGGGGCCCTGCTGTTTCTGCAACTGAGCAGATTACTTATAGAAACAACTGCATGCATCTGCCCCAACATAATAGTCATCCTCTGCGACAGGATGACTTCTCTATCAGCTGTCACCATACCCCTCTGTTCTCACCAGAGTGCATCCTCCTCAAACCAAGTGAAGCTAGACTCTCAATACCAGGCTTAGTTTCCTCTACCATCCTCTTACTTTCTGTAGCTTGCTCCCTAACTACTGCTCCCTGCTTTCCTGAATACCCAGTGCTTCATATATTCATTTCACACATATTAACCTGAAGTTGTGCTTGATTTTCAGCATTATGTGTCTCTGGTGATATAAAATGTATAACAGTAATTTGACCTGTGACTATATTGCCACAATCCAGTTAAGTCCTTAAGAAAATTGCTTGTACACCTAAATATTTTACACTATAATTCAAATGTTTCCTAAGGTTCCATCTAAACTTATATATTTATTCTCTATTGCTCCATTTTTAATAAACCACTCTGTTTTCATTGCACACTGTAAGGCCTGAGAAAATGATTGAATACAGCATCCTTTCGTGTCCTTTTGTCTATATTTTTCAATTTTGTATCTGCCAAGCTACATTCAATAATTTAAAAGCCAATTCAAATTCGAAATAATCCGGGGACACAAAGTTGCAGCCCAAATACTGATATGGTGGCAGGGGAAATATTCAATGTTTTCCAGCTACGGGAACTGTGTGAACAGCAGTGGACAGATTCACAGTGAGTGTGACGAAGCCTCATTCATGTGAGCATACACAAATGCATGGTGGCCTAAAGAAGACCACAAAATTAGAGATTCCATTTACTGAACTATCCAAAGCTTCTTGGAGGTGGCTTGTATAACAGGTTATAAAAGTGAGGAACATTTCAATAGGCATATTTAATTGAGTGCTCCACACAGTGCGGGTACTGAGAGAGAAGAGGAGTAAGGAAGAGAGATATAGAATGATTGTCCCTATGGCAGAAGATGATAAAAGCAAATGGGTTTCTTGAAATCTGAATTGACTTATAGACAGGTTACTCCCCACTGCATTCAGCATTTGCTTAATGACAATAATAACAACCAACTAGTCTTTGGTGGGTTTTATATTAATGTCTAGAAATGTATCTACCGTATGGCCACTTTAAAACAATAGCTATGGAATATTTTCATAAAAAGTTTATATGCTTAGAAGTTTAGTCTCCTCTACAATGCTGTGGAGGAGTTAGAACCTTCACAGGATAAGGTCTAGATTTTTAGGTCATTAGGGGCTCTGCTTTCAGAGGTAATTAATGCAGATTTTGAAGATCCCTATTATTACTTGTAAAAGTTGTTAGGAAAAAAGTGATCTTGGCACTTGAACTCTCTGGCTTCCTTTCTCAGCCCTCTGTTCTGTTGTGTTGAAATTCAGTATGTTATGATGCAGCTAGAAGCATCAGAGAAGTTGAAAGGATACGTGATCCTAATCTTTCATTCTCTACAGGAAAATGACTTTTTTAATTTTTCCATTCAAAAATTGACACTTCCTCCCATTCTCCCATTCGGCACCTGCTCCCTCACTAGGCCTCCTCCCTCCCCCTCCATCCTCAAGAGAGGGCAGGGTATCCTGCACTGTGGGAAGTCCAATGCCCTCCCCCCTCCATCCCAGCCTAGGAAGGTATGCATCCAAGTAAACTAGGGTCCCAAAAAGCCAAGACATGCAGAAGAGACAGATCCCAGTGCCATTATCGATGGCTTCTCAGTCCATCCCCATTGGCAGCCACATTCAGAGAGTCCGGTTTGATCACATGCTCATTCAGTCCCAGTCCAGCTGGATTTGCTGACCTCCCATTAGATCAGGCACACTGTCTCAGTGGGTGGACCAACCCCTCACGGTCCTGATTTCCTCGCTCATCTTCTCCCTCCTTCTGCTCTTCAACTGGACCTCAGTCCATTGCTCTGATGTAGATGTGGGTCTCTATCTCTATCTCCATCCACCGGATGAGATTTCTAGGATGTGGAGTAACGGGAACACTCATCCATTGCTGGTGGGAATGCAAACTTGTGCAACCACTTTGGAAATCAGTGTGGCGGTTTCTCAGGAAATTGGGAATCAACCTACCTCAGGATCCAGCAATACCACTCTTGGGAATATACCCAAGAGATGCCCAATCATACTACAAAAGCATTTCTTCAACTATGTTCATAGCAGCATTGTTTGTAATAGCCAGAACCTGGAAACAACCTAGGTGCCCCTCAGTGGAAGAATGGATCAAGAAAGTGTGGAATATGTACACACTAGAATACTACTCAGCAGTAAAAAACAATAGACATCTTGAATTTTGCATGTAAATGGATGGAAATAGAAAACACTATCCTTAGTGAGATAATCCAGACTCAAAGATGAATATGGTATGTACTCACTCATTAGTGGACTCTAGCCATAAACAAAGCCTATAGTTCACAAGCCTAGAGAAGACAAATAGCAAGGTGAACCCAAAGACATATATAGATCCTCCTGGAAATTGGAAGCAAACAAGATCGCCGGGCAAAAGTTGGTAGCAAGGGGGTGGAGGTAGGGGTGAGGGTAGGGCTGGGGGAAGGGGAGAGGGGGAAGGAGAAAGGAGAAGAGAAGGACTGGGGAGAGCTTTGGGGAGTGGGAGGGAGGAGACTGGGGAAGGGCCGATATTGGAGCAGGGAAGAAGATGTCTATACTAAGGGAGCCATTTTAGGGTTGGCAAGAGACTTGGCTCTAGAGGGGATCCCAGGTGTCCACGGGGATGTCCCTTGCTAGGTCCTTGGGCAGCAGAGGAGAGGGTGCCTGAACTGGCCTTGTCCCATAGTCACACTGATGAATATCTTGATTATTACCACAGGAAAATGACTTAAGCAAACATTTATGCATGCCTTTTTAACTCCACAGTGAGGTTGTTGCAACTGAGGACCAGGGACCTGGCTCTGAGATTCAAAGACACATCCTAAATGGTTGGCTTCTACTAGTAAAGTCAAGTTCTTCAAAGTTTCACACCTTGAAAAACTGTACCACGAGCCAGGAAACAGTGTTCAAAACATACTTGTGAGGGACATATTTCTGCTCCAATCAGATCAAATGGTATCCACCATGTTCATATGTTATGAAAATACAAATTAAAGTAACAATGAGGTATTACCACACCTGTCAGAGTACTGAAATAAAACTTAGTATGAAGACCAAATGTTGGTGAGGATGCAGTGAAACTGGATCATGCACATTAGTGGTTGCACAGCCACTATGGAAAAGTTAGACAGTTGCTTTTGTTGTTGTTGCTGCTGCTGCTCTTGTTGCTGTTTTAATTCCTTGCATGCAACTTTCATTCTACCTCAGCAGTTGTTTTTCTGGGCATTTATCCCAGAGACATGAAGATTTACATTCATGTAAAAACATGCACATGGATATTTATAACAGCTTTATTCATAGTGGTCCAAAACAGCAAACATCCAGCTGCTCTCCAGTGAGTGAATGGAAAAACTAATGTCTGTCTGCAGTAAGAAGTATCAAAATCCTTATGTACACAGCATCCTGGGTGACTTTGAAAATGCATAGACAGAGTGTAGAAAAAGCAATTTCCAAGGAGTATGTATTTTTTGATTCCATTCACATGTCATTATACGTAATAGAAAATAGATTAGTGACTATCAAAGGTTAACAGGAGCAGTAATGCATTAGGGAAGTGAGTTTTGCTCATGAAAGACAGTAGTAAAAATCCATGTGGTGAGAAAGGACATTCTCTTTTGATTGAAAAACTGGTAAAGTGTGCACTGTGCCTATTGATATTGTTTCTGAAACTCACATGCAAAATGACAAAGACTATGGCTAGATATGGTTATGACATATGTGATCATCTATGAAAAGGTCATGGAAGAAGAGAATATTGCATCGTAGAAAACACAAAGTAGCAGTTTGGTTAAAGTGTTAAATATAAGGTCTATGTTATATACCCAGGTCACAGGGGCAGGGAGAATACAATGTAGGGTCAAAGTGTAAAGTATATACAGAGAAGTGTGTTTGCTCTGTAGAAGTTGAAAAGTCATCTCCATGATTTTTACCCAAAATCATAAATAGTCATCACAACATGTTAAACTGAATGGGGATTAATTCCAACTGCATTTTGAAAACACCAGCTACAATGTGGCAAGTTCTTAAAAGCTGCTAGCTCCCCAATATGCTGTTTACAGTTCAATTACGCAGCTCCCCTACACAGATTTGTTCTCTATCCTCTGTTAGTTAAGAGAAGCTGTCTGAAGAATGTTTTGATTGATTATTCACTTGCCTTGAGCTAAATTTGCCTCTGATGTGACTATGGGAAATTTCCCATAGAGTTAAAAAACAGAAAGCATCTGAAAATTAGTTTGATGTGTTGACTCTTTTAATTCATCAGCCAACTAGGTATGATCAAAAACAGCCAGAGTAATCTTTGTGACCTCTAACAAAAAAAGAAATCTTGTGCTAGCTTTTAAAATAAGTTCTTTCAGAGATACATTACAAACATTGATGACAGTAGGTTACTCTGCAGTGTTTGATAGAGCTAATACATTTAGATGAAACAAAAGAGTTGTTCATGAAACTAACAGAATATGAAAAATGATGCTAGTTCACAATTTATTTGGCTCTCATATTGTATCATTTTTCTATGGGAAAAAAAAACCTCCTAGTGTTAGTAAAGCAGGATTTTGGGATCCATCACACTACCTGCTTAATCCATGCCAGTGATGACTGTCTCTAGTAAGAAAACAGTTCTCTGGAAATTTCTCTCTCTAAAATCCACTTTAAATGTTTTATCACTACTTTGAATTAATTTTCTCCTACTTTAGCATCATAAAGGCAATGGCCCAATAGACCATTACCAGTTTCTCATGTCAAGTGATCATTGACCATCATTCATTTTAATGTACATTGTGTTTACTCATTGCAAAGATGCAATGTGTTGCTGGGAATAGAGATTATAAAAGCTGCCAAGCCAAGAAGTAGAGTTTAGGTTAGATCTGCACACACAACTTCTCTGAATACTTATTCTTGAGCTATATTTGATCAATAAATTTTGGAAATGTGCTTTTTCAAAGTACTGGAAGTAGAAATAACATGACTTTTGAAAATTATAAAATTTCTCATCAATACTTTCAATATTAGTTTCATATTGAAACAAAAGATAATTATGATGTACTGGGTTCAATTGCATATACTATTAACATTAACTTCTCTAATTTCTGTTCCCTTAGCTTTATACTTACATATATTTCACAATTCACTACCATTGAAAACCAGAATTTTGTTAGCTCTATCTACTGCATTTGCGTGAGTTTCATGATTTGTCTCTTTCCTATGTACACTACTTAGACATTGAGCACCCTCTTCTCACACCAGCTTTACTGCTGTTTCCTACCATAACTTGCCCTTCACTACAGCCGAGATGATGTTTTAAACACCATACTATGAGTATACTGCTACTCGTGTTCAACTGAGCAGGTAATTCAGATGGCTTTAGTGTGAAGTGTCCTCCCATGATCTGCATGACCTTCTTTCATTCCGTTGTACCTTAGGCAGTTTTGTTGCTCCCATTCCAAACCAGTCAAGCCTAATATTGCCTTATAAAAATTTTATATTGAAAATTTCAAAATAAAACATTTATGTTTTTACAACTCAATACTTAAAAGTATCATTTCTTTTTCTGACGTTGCTTTGTGTCAGGGTCTCACAGCAAACTCCTTAAATTTCTTTGTTTGAGTTTTTACAATCTTTCCACTCTCTTCTACAATGTTCCTTGAGCTTTAGGTACTGGTATTGTTATGCTACATCAGGAGTTGCACCTATAAAGTCTCACCAACATGACAGCTTAAACATGGGCTGCGAAACACTCATCTTCAAAAACTTCGAGAGACCCTGGATGTTTAAATACTGACAGATAGAAAACATTACTACCCAATAAGGATCAACAAGAAAATCAAGTATGTTCCATAATTAAAAAAAGTTCAAAAAAGAATATACATGTGTGCATTTATATTCATAAGTATATTGATCTGGTTTTGGAGCTGTACTCTGGCTCAGTTCCTCTCTCATTCCAAGCCTGTTGTTAAGAGAAAAACCCAGAGTTTCTGTCTCATATCAGGAGCCATGATATGGGACAGAAATAAAAAGTAATTTAGAAAACATCTTTTGCTTTCTTCATATCTATCATACCTTTCATTGAATATATATCTGTATATGTCTATATACTTAATGTTTAAGTTTTCCACAATAAATAATAAATTTTCCTGCAGTGATCTTTGAAGTTTCCAGGAAGAAGTTGGGGCCCCATAGCAACAACTTCACCTAGTTGCTATGATGTCATGATACTGATAGTGCTACTACAAGACCTGTTTTGGGCACCAGCTACACAAGAAGGTTCCAACTTGGTTAGCTGAAATGGTGCACATTTTTTACAACATTCTGGCCAGACCGCCACAAAATACTCAGAGACTATTTGAAACCTTACCAGACATTAATCTTGAAATTTAACCATCATTTTACTTTCACAGGATCCCCAAGAAAGAAGTTGCCCCATGACAGCTGGAAGTAACTCTAGAGGACGACACCCCCTCTCCCAGCAGGCATAGGGACATTATTTAGGGGTTGATTATAATTGGTATACGGTTGAGGGTTGGGGAGGAATTTTGTAAGCCTAGGGATCTTTTTAAAAATTAAAAAAAGAGGGAAAATTGGATGATGGGATAATAGATTGGGATTTGTGAGTTATTGTTTATAGACAATTACATTGGTATAGATTCTTGTATATGGATACAAAGTTAAATTATATTGAATATTGTATGCATGCATGCTTCTACCTCTGTTTAAAACATTTTTTTATGTATTGATATAATATTTACCATATTGCAATGTACATTTCTACCTCTAAGATACTTATATATTATTTATGTATTGATATATATATTTACCATATTGCAGCCTTCATAAATTAAAATACAAAGAGATATCTATTCTACCACTTCTTCTACTACTACTGTTAAAGAGACTGCTTGTTTGTTCCCACCTGCTCAGACCCACACACACAGAAACCATATTATTTGCAATACTGTTTGGCCAATAGATTAAGCATATCTCTGGCTAACTCCTATAACCTAAACTAACCCATCTTTATTAATCTGTGTATCGCCACATGGCTGTGGCTGACTGGCAAAGTTTTGGCATGTCTGTTTCTGACAGCGGCTCCGTGGCTTCTCCTCACTTCACCTTCTTTCTCCCAGCATTCGGTTTAGTTTTCACCACCTAGTTCTACTCTGCCCTATCAGGCCAAGCCAGTTTCTTTATTAACCAGTGGTATTCACGGCATACAGAGGGGGATTTCACATACTGCTACTACTACTACTACTACTACTACTAATAATAATAATAACAATAATAATAGTAATGAAGATGATGATAATGATGAGGAGGAGGAGGAAGAGGAGGAAGAAGAAGAAGATGATGATGATGATGATGATGATGAAGAAGAAGAAGAAGAAGAAGAAGAAGAAGAAGAAGAAGAAGAAGAAGAAAGCCAGAATAGGATATAACAATCAAACAGAAAAAAATAGCGAAAAAAAACCAACAGAAACACATATAGACATAGACACACACACATTACATACATAGAAAGCCCATGAAAAGCAGAAACTGTTTTACATATATATACAGGGCCTGTGAGGTTAAATAAAGGACTAAGCAATGAGACAAAGAACCACCAAAAAGTCCATTGAAGTCTTTTTGTGTTGGCTATCTATCTAGCTGGGAATGGGGCCCAAGTGTAATTTTTGCTCCCAGTGAGATAAATTGAAATAAACTAAATTTTCAATTGATAATGGTTGACAATTAGAGTTAGATTGTAGGTTAGGGATGAGGTCTTGCATCTGCTTCTCTTCTCAGTGGTGTAACCCCATCTGTGACTAGCCCATTTAGACCCTGTACATGCTTCCTCAGCCTCTGTGGGTTTATATGTGCATCAATCAGTCCTGCTGTGTCTGTAAGGTACAATTTCCTTGATGTCCCCCATTCCCTCTGGCTCTTATAATCATTCCATCTGTTCTTCAAGATTTCCTGAGCCTTGAGGGAAGAGATACGGTGGAGACACCCAATTTAGGACTCAGTGTTCCAAGGTATCTCACTTTCTGCACATTGTCCAGTGGTGGGTCTCTGTATTTGTTCCCATCTAATGAAGAAGGAATATTCTCTAATGAGGACTGAATAAGACACTGATCTATGAGTCTAGTGGAATGTTGTTAGGAGTCCTTTTATTGCTCTGTTTCTTTAGCATAATAGTAGCATTTATGGCCTAAGGCCTATCTAGTCTCAGGTTCTTGGCCACCTGAATAGTCTAGGGGATGGGTTCCATCTCATGATAATACTTATATCTAATCATATATTGGTTGGTTACTCCCACAAGTATTGGGCCAGAATATTTCCACATGTTCTCTTGTGGTCTGCCTTCCAAAGGTGATGTAATGAGTGGGCTCTCCAGATTGTAATAAAGGGAATTTCAAGTGAACACTTTCAGAACATTCTTAGCAAAGACAACAGTAGTAATATAAATGCACAGTCCTTCAAGGTACTACTTTATAATGTAAAACTCAATGAACTCCTAGCTTTTAAAATGATCTGTTTTGTCTCTTAAGTTTTCATTCTTTCCAGTCTTTATTATATAGACTTCAGAAATAAGGTTTATTACGACCGTATTTAGTATTGGATTTTATATCTGTAGAAAGTCAGTAGTTGTTATTCAAACTCCCAACAGGATCCTGGCAGCCTCTGAATCCACATGCATAGTTTAAGATGATTGTCTTTTCTACTCTAAGCAAGGAAATAGGAAAGATTTCTATGACTATTTAGTTCTGGTGGCAACATATCCAACAGTAAATGTGTATGGTCTTAATTCTTGGAGGTCCTGAAGGAAAAGTTATTCCATGTTTTTCTCTTGGCTTCAGGTTGTTACTAATAACCTTTGGCAGTCCTTGGCTTGAACATGCATAACTCCAGCCTCTCTGTTTTGTCCCATGACTTCTCTGGACATCTTTCAATGCATTTCTCTTTGAAGATTTTAATTTAATGTGTACAAGCCACATACTGAATTCAAGTTTTTCACAAAATTTAACTTGTAATCTTGAGCAAAATGATTTTCATTTTGATACTTTTGTCAGCTGATGCATTAATAAAAATTCTGATTCCTCCAAGTAGCTTCAGATTTCCTTAGCTTTCTTTTTTCATAAGAAGAAGAAAAGCTGAAAGGTATATATTGCCATCTTAGAACCACAAAGACGAAACTAAAACTTTATGTGCCAGAGAACAAGATGGATTTGGTACGCCAAATTAATGTCAACAATATACCTCTTTCACATTGCCTGCATAATTTTAGTCCAGTTTGCCTTCAGTTATGCTGAATATTTAAACTGTGGGGCAAGAAAGTATTGGTTTCTGGAGTAGTTTAGTTGGAAAAGTTCTGAAGAGTAAAGCATTTATTTAACTTTATTAAATTACTTCTTGTTTAGTTCTTACTAGAGAGTGGAGAACAGCTGTTGATTATCATCTTCTGAAAATTCTGAGATATTTAGGATTATTTAAGAGCCTTGACAGAATCTTCTCCTCAGAGTTACGACCAGTTGCTTCAGTTATTTTATTTCTTTGAAAATAACAAACATTCAACAAACATCCAATATGTGTAGGAACAAATAAAACATCTGTTCTAAATATGAAGAAGACAACAACCTCAAGGACAGATACAACAAATTATTCTCACACTTCAAATTATAACACATATTACATTAGACATTAAAATTTTATAGAATTTCAGAGATGGAGAATCTAGCTTTAGCCTACAAAATATGACAGACATTTCTAAGTAGCAAAAAAATTTTAAAGGACTGTCTTGGCAAAGTTTGGAAGTCACTTTTCAATGTGTCCTCCTTGTCCAGTTTGGACAGCATACTGCCACCAGTCTAGGCTAGTACAGTTTCTTTTACAAACGGCTTGTTTTTGCCACAAAAAGTATACCCCAATATGGGTGTCCTTCCATGTCCATCATCCTTACTGGTTGATATATTTTGTAAATTGTTTATTTACAATTAATTGTTTAATGATGCAGATTTGGTAAGAAAATGCATTCCAACCTAGCAAGAGGCATGTTGCCTGAAAAGGTTAGCATTTTAGTCACATGCAAATTATGGTGGAAAAACAATATTTCGATCAAATTCCTCCCTTTATGGCTCAAGGTACCATGAGGAAGAAGAGCAGAAAAGAATGTAAAAAAAAAAAAAAAAAGATTGTGAAAATCAGAAACAGTGATTTACACACACACCAAGACCAAAGGACATATAACTTCACAGAGATTGTGGCTGCATGCGTGTGGCCTGCATGAGCCCTTACCAGATGGGGTTCCAGCACTGAGAGGATAAGTAGGCCAAAGCCTCCCATCCCTAACTTGGAAGCCCTCCCCAATTGGTAAACATGCACAAAGGAAAAAATTAGTTTTCTCCAATGGAGTCTCACAGGGTATACAAACTACTCTTAAGGACACACACCGTGCCAACAGTAAATGGCCAACAAAAATTAACTCAATGGGATTTTTGCAGGATCTTTTCTTTGTCTCATAATGCTTTTCAGAATTTTTTTAACCTTACATATCTCTTGTATTTAATTATGGCTTCTGCATCTATGTGTTTCATGTGCTTTTTCTTTGACTCTTTTTCTTACTTATTTGTTTATTTTGTCCTATTCCAGTTTGTTTTTGTTTGATCCTAATCTCACTTTATTTTATAATTTTTTTAAATATATATTTTTTTAAGGAGAAAGAAAAAATGTGGATTTGGATAGGAGACTTTGGGAGTTTAACTGACTTGTGAGATTTCATAAGGCTTCAGAATCTATTCTCTTAAGTGTTTTGTGATGCCTCTATACTTTTAGATGCATGCACACACACACACAGCCACACAGACACACACTGAGTAACAAGTGATAACTAAATAAACATCAGTGAAGAAAATTGTATCTTCCATTTCAAAAAACAGCTTCAGCCTGCCTGGGACATCATTATTTTAACATAAAAATCATTAAAGATGAGTTATAATTCTCTAAACTGTGTTCTCATATATCAAAGGTATTTCAAGGATTCTTTTTGTGGTCAGGTTATTTCTGATAAATATTATTTTAGAAAGTGAAATAAAACTGAAGACTTTATGATAAATGATAAACTAACTTAAAGCAGATAATATGTTTCTGAGGTCCACCAAAAGTCTTGATCCTCACCTGAAACTCTAATGGCTTTGACTAAAAAATTGTCTTGCATAGTGTTTGAAATAAGTTAATCAATTTTGTTAGAAATATTCAACATTACATTCTTCTCTTCCCCATTAATGATTCCCTATTCTTCTAAAATACCTCAAGAATTACTGAAATTTTTGTCTCAGAGGTTCATCTTAACTTTTTTTCCTTAAATAGAAGATTTTAAAAAATCACAATATGCTAAAATAAAGAGAAATTAGCCTTATTCTGGAGTGGATTCACATTAAAAGTGTCTCTTAAACATCTCACCAAATGCTATTTATTCATTATGAAACTCTGCTCAATTCAGAATTCTGACCCACATGGACCTCTCTCTGCTGTCTCATTAGGACACAGAAGAGTTATGACAAACACACTGGGAATAGAGCACTTTTCCCAGACTCATCGGCCTTGCTATTTTCTCCTAACCCCAGGATCCTATAATTCTTTGTATTTGCTATTAAGAAGTTAAACAGGAGACTTTATACCTTCAACAAACAACAGGCATTGTGATAAAACGTGAAATTTCATGGTTTTATTACAGTTTCTTCAACTGCTACTTCTTAAAAAAAAATCTTTAAAAACCCTACGGTCTACATATTAAAGTGGTTTCAGACGCATTTGTCATTATGAAACAAGATTCAGAATAGGTTTTGAAGTAGGTGGTATACTTTATTTATCATGCAATCATATATGCACCTGCTACTGACATCTATAATGCTATAAGCATAAATTTAATCACAAGGGAAATAAAGGCTGAATAGAATATATTGCTCATAATAATAACACTAAGGTGACAGTGTATTAAATTATAAATTATGGTGGTATTGAGATTAAATAAGATTAGTAATGTGCTACCTAGGCATGACTTATAATCAAGAAAAAGGTTTATAAAAAGTGTCTTCCTTCTTGATTCCAAAGTTACTCTGGGGTCTCTGAGAGCATCGTAATCAGCTTTTCCAAGCAAGGGTGCAATTTTATCCTGAAGCTGGAAACATAAGGTCTGCTTTCAATTTTTACATCAAGGAAACACATTTTATTTTCTTGATATGTGTCCTTTCTCTGTGATTAGTTTTCCCTAGACATAATAATTCTTTTCTCTTATGAGATTTCCTCGCCATGCATAGCACGTGCTGCCAAAGTGCACACATATTATGTAAAAGAGAAATCAGGAAAGTGGTTTGTGTTTTTGAGTCTTTGAAACTATACTGGTGACCTGACCTGAGTAATAAAAATATTTTTAAAGAAAGTGAAATCTGAAAAGGGCTTGTTTTCCTAACACTAATAAACAATAAACATGAATCATCTAATCATTCATAATTCATGCATACCTTTGTCAGAGTGCCTTATCCTGCTTAATTCTTATTTCCATTTCAAAATGGAATTTGATCGCATGATCTAACTTGGGATTTTGTCAGTTTCAGATGTTCAGATCTTAACCTGGAATATTTGCAAGGCTTCAACATAACAATAAGCAATGACTGAACATGGAAGGAGTACAGAAAATGTATTGGTTCTCTCCCAACTAATAGTATTCCACTTCATTCTAACTCTCACAATGTCCTAGTTTTGTTTTAACATTGTAAGCACCTACAATATTTCAGTAGTTATTTTCTGTTAGAAAGCCATGAGCAGTAAGATAGGAATATAATTCTACTGGAAGTTTCTAGAGGCATTTATTTTCATGATCAAGGAGTCTATGATTCTTTTTGATTGCTTGAGAAGAATAATTTCATACATGCATATAAAATGCTTTTTATCAAATCCACTCCAATTCCTCCATATCACCCATCACTACCAAACCCTCTAATTCCGTGTGTTATTTTAAAAACCCAGTTTGTCCATTTAGTGCTGTCAATATGTTCTTGGTTTGGACCATCTAAAGGTGGTCTCTCAGGGTGCATCCCTAAGGAAATTAACTTTCGTCCCTTAATAGGCATCAATTCCAATAGCTCCTCAGTCATAGGGGGTGACTTCATCAACTCATGCCTGTTCACGCTGGGTTTTTGTCTGGTTTGATCTTATGGAGGTCTTGCGCATTCAATCCCAATGGTGAGATTGTTGTTTCCTCCTTACTGGAAAAAACAGACTTTTGAAGAAGAAAGCAGATCTATTTCAATAATGACACCCAAGGGGGTGATGCCAATGAAACAGAACACTGGGATGTTACTGACAAGGAAGCTGCTGGCTCAGCTGTGTTCTACCTCACTACTTCCTATTATGTCAGAAAATTAGTCATTGTGTGGTTCAGAAACAAAGTGAGAGCTTCTTTACAAGCCACAGCACACCAGTCTTTGACGGCCCATATTTTGCCACAGCCTCTGGGATGCAGTTGCATAGTTGGTTGGACTGTGAATGAGTATTACATTTCCTAAGCTGAAAGCTGTAGATTGTGTACTCTAATTTGGGCAGAATCACTAAATTTCATCCAGCATTCAATCAATTCCGCAATTTTCACAATATCCTTCTCCTCTCGGTTCCCAAAGCTAATATGAAGATTGGCTGCTTTATAAAATCAGCAGCTCTCTATAACCAAGGGCAAACATGCTAAAAAATGAAATAGAAAAATATGCCCATATATAATAGTCTTAAAAGTAAAAATAAAATACAAAGAATAACCAAAGGGCACTGAAAGTCCTTCATGATGAAAACGCTAAAGCACATAAAGAAAAAAAGTGGAAAAGATACTAAAAGATGAAAAGGCCTTTTATATTCACAGAACAGCAGCATTTATATTGTAAAAAAAAAAAAAAGGTGTGTCAAAGATTCAATTTACACCCCATCAAAATTCCAGGGACCCTCTTCTCAGAAATAAAGAAAAAAACCCATACAATTCAAATGGATGTATGCACACGTATTTGCATAGCCAAGCAATGCTATACAAAAAGATCAATGCTGCATATATCACAATACCTTATTCAAATTATACTACTGATTCACAATAACAGAGACAGCATAACACTGATACAAAACAGGAACAACAATAATAGATCAGGTAAAAAAGACAAACAGAGAACCCAAAAATGCATCCACACAACTACAATCATCTGATTTTCAACAACGATGATTAGAAAACTGGATGCCCTCATGTGAAATAAAATCGAAAAAGTCAATTCTTGAAACTTTGAAACTGATGGAAGAAAACATTCCAAAATAGAGCCAAGGAACATTCAGAAAAGGATTCCAGTAGCATTGAAAACATCAAGGACTGGTAAATATAACAGCATGAAATGAAAATGTTATGCATGGTGAATAAAGCAAATAAAAGTAAAGGTACAAGCTACAGGTGAGAGAAAACCCTTGCCAGCTACACACACAGCCAAAGATCGATAGCTAGAATATATAATGAAATTTTTAAAAATTAACACTGAAAAATAGACCAATCAGCAAATGAGTAAATAAAGGAAACAGAAGGTTCCCAGAAGGACCACAGATGGCCCACAAATATATGAAAAATGTTCAACATCCTTGGGCAAAGGAAATGCAAGTCAAAACTACACTGAGATTCCGTCTCACCCCTATCAAAATGGCAATGATCAGGAAAACAGCATGCTGATAAGAATGCAGAAGTAAAGAAATCCTACACGCTGTGTCAGAATGTAATTCAGTGCAGTCAGTAAAGAAGTAGATATGGTGATTCCTCAAAACATTCAAAGAAGATAACACTCCACCACTCCACACACTGTGTCTGGGCCCCTGTTTATTGCAGCCTGATTCACAGTACCCAGATATGGAATTTGCCTAGATGCCCTTCTGATGAATGGATAATGAAAAGGAATATATATATATATATATATATATATATATAACATTCCAATATATATATTTACACACACACATATATATATAGTGTGTGTGTGTTATTCAGTTATATAACAGAATGAGATTATGTAATTTGCAGGGAAATGAATAGATTTGGAAATCACCATATTAAACAAAATAAGACAAAATCCAAAAGACCAACTTGCTTTCTCTCATAAGGAGTATCTCAATTGACACGTATGACATGATAGTATAAAAAGGATATTTATGAAGAGGAAATGAGAAAGTGGAACTTTGAAAGAGTAATTAGGGGTTATTTTGATCAGGATATAACATACACGTATGGAAATGTCAAAACCAAACTCCTTCTATTTACAATGAAAATAAATTAATTAATAAAATATATTTTAAAAAGAGCTGAACAAGATAGCACATCACAATAACCCCAGAACTTGTAAGGCAGAGGAAGAAAGATCAGGCCTCAGATTATTATTATTCATAATAAATCTGAAGCTAGCCTGAGCTGCATGAAGACCCTGCCTCAAAAAAAAACTCATAAATTATTAATTTTTGTTTGAGTAATATTTTGAGATTCACTAATGTTGATGTGCCCACATTTCTTCCACAACAGATATAAGTCAAGGATCTACATAACCCCTCAACTTTAATCTTCATCAAACCACAATAACAACCAATTCTGTGATGTGATCTGGGCCTCACTCAGTTTGTGGGTACATCCCACTTCTGAATAAACGTTAGTATCCACCACAGAGAGAGTATCTCATAGGCTGAACACAAAAATTGTAAGTAATTTAACAGCTACATTATACCAGTGTATTGGTTAGCCCTTCAAATGCTAATGTGTTCATGTTAGCAAAGACATCATCTCTCTGGGAAAGGATCTGCTCTCCAAGGGAGATGATGAGATCCCAATGACAGACAGAAGAAGCTTTATAGTGCAGATGTGAAAAGCCTAAACTAATACATAACTGATTCAGAATATCTATTTAAATGAGAATCTTGGATTCCTGTACATTTTGTTTGGGTTTCAATTAAAAGAACAAATATTGGCCATTGTTTACTGCTCTAGCTGGTGCATGAACCTTGGAGAGAAGGCCTAAAAATGAAGCAGAATAAAGTCTCATGCACTAGACAACTTTATTCATAGTATCAGGCAATTTATACTCTGAGAGTTGAGAAAACTCACATAGGAAAGGTATTCCATTACAAGGACAAGTCCTGTGTGTCAAAAACATGTTTTTCTGTAGACACATATGAATAACAACAGCTGAAGTAAGCTCTCTCCTATCTGCTACACTTGGAAGGAGTACACAGACACATTCCAAGGACATTTCTGTATTTTGAAGAAACTGATGTCACAAGACTCTTTTTTTCCTAGAATTTTCTCACAAGCATTCAGAATTCTTACACATTCTTGGATCATATTTCAACATCTTCCCCATTCTTATTTTTATTAGTAGAATATCTAGAGCAGTTTTGATTTGAAATTTTGTAGATAAATCTAATTGTCATTTGATGCATAGGTATCCTATAAACATGTAAATTATAAGAAGAATATAAGAAACCATTGTGTGTAATACTCTTTTACCAAGAACAGAGATTTAAACCATGTCTATTATTATTAGTTTTATTATCTTATTGATCAAAAAATCTAGAAAATAACTTGAAAAGAGACCTAGATGATCAGTAGTTCTATCTTGCAGAACATAAACCCATACTTGTCTTTAACAGGAATACATAGGAATATAAATGCTATGATGCCTTATGCTAATAGGAAGTGATTCAAATCCCAAGGAAAAATTAAATGCAGGCCCCTTTTAGATGTTATTGTGATCCCAAGGTCCATTAATAAACACAGTCATTAGTAAAGATAACAGGAGCTGGATCCATCAATCTACGAGCTGAAGTAAAGGAGGACGAGGATCATAAGACCAGCACACATGTTCGGAGGCACTCACTGCAGATACACAGGACAAAATATGTAACATTGCCAGAAGATTCTCAGGTGTCATAGGACTCTTTGTTTCATGGAATAACTTCTTCCTTGGTGCACAGGGTCTTAACTTGGCGCCATTTGAGCAGACTTGATGTGTGATGATATGGTTGATACCTCTTTTTGCCCTTAGATGTAAGTTTACTATCTGTCTGGTGACTTCATGCATCAGCTTGCTTATTTTCTTGTGCAATAAAACCAGGAAGTTAGAATGTGCACGACTATGAGTCTATGGGAAATAATCTTACAACACAAGCAGAATATAAAACAGTATTCAAGGGTTTATGAATTAACTGTAATGGATGAATAAAAATAACAAATTTTACCTGTTGGGCTGAAGAAAAAGAAGTATTAATAGATGAATGAATATCTGGATCATGAATACCTCCTATACACTTGGATGCAACATCAATAAAATAAAATTAGCCATGTCTTTGTCATGATCAATATCCTCCTTAACTTAAGTATCTTTCTAACAATATCAATGCCCAAGGTTGAATAATTTTTTTTAATCAAAAATTCAGGTTGTATGAAAAGATCACCAAGTTGAACAGATGGATAGTGATTTCCTATCCTTGCGTAGTACTCTGTCAATGAAACATGAAAATTCACAGTTTTGTAAGGCTCTTAAAAACTGTTTGCTAGTTAAGGGTAGTATAATACAACAAAGATCAAACCCATACAATTGTTGACATCAGACCCTCTCCTGATTGACTAATTAAGTAAGAAGAGGAAAATAAGCAGTTAGTATTTTACGGCCCTTGTGGTGTGAACAAATCCATTCCAAAGGTTTATCCTCTTGGTTATACTCACAATACCTGTACGGGACAACTGAGTGGGGAAAATAACTAAGTTTAAAGGCAAGGAAGGAGCCATAGGATATGAAATTGCCTCTTTTGGTCTGGACTCAAACAGCTGTAATTCTTTTCTTGCCTCTCGAGATAATATGTGAGGACTGCCCAAAGCCAACTCCCTTCCTAGAACTCTAAACAGATTGGTAATGCATAGCAAAGTATAAACAAATTGCTTTTCCCTGATGTACCCAAATTACCTAGGCTGTAAACTTCATATTTTCATAGGTTCTCCTAGGTTTTCATCAAAAAGTGGGAAGAATTGAGTATTTTTTTTTTATCAAATTCCTCATGCCATGCTTCAGGATGATTTTCAAGCCATGGGGGATCCATATCTAAAGAAGACTCCAGTGAGGGAGCCGAGGGAACTAGCTGGCACCAGCATAGATGTCAGTGGTGCTAGTTTTACTTTCAATATTGCCTGCATGGGGAAAATACCTTTTTTGCCTCTTTTATCAATTTTAATCAATCAGTTTTACCAAATTGATCATCCAGTTTGTATTCATTCAAAGAATTAGCCATGTCTTTGTCATGATCAATATCCTCCTTAACTTAAGTATCTTTCTAACAATATCAATGCCCAAGTGACCCAAAGTTGAATGGAGATCTTTTCCCATTGTTCATATACCTTTCATTATTCTTTCAGACTCTGTCCCATACTTCATCTAAAGTTATTTTTTCCTGAAACCAGGGCTTATAATCAGAAACACCTTGCCAGCAATATAAGAGCTGTGGTTGTAATACATGTGCTCCTTCTTCCTGAAAGGAAGGGCTGCCCTCCCAGGGCTGTCCTTGGTACAGGTCATATCAAGACACCAAATTCTCAACACACAAAAAAATTACCCTGCAGAGGCAAGTGGTGGAGGTGAGGCTGCAAGGGCTGTAGGGGAAGTAGCAGCAAGGGAGCAAGACAGGCAAGGGAGAAAAAGGATGGGCAAGAACAAGAGAAGCAAGGGAAGGAAGAGAGTAGGGAGCAAGAGGGGGTGTCTCTGCAGGAGAGGATTTCTAAGGAGAAAGGGGAAATCAGTGCTATTGTGAGTTGGGAAATCCTGTTGGAACAAGTTAGGCAGATAATGAACTTTGATTGGTGCTTTAAGAAAATAGACCCCGTGGCGAGCTTTAAGAATGTAATGACTCTTAGCCAGGGAGAAGAAGAGGGGTGAAAGGTCAAATCCTGTCTGCACTATTTGCCCTGCTTGGGCCTGTGTTTATCATACTCAGGCCTATTAAAGTCTTTTCACTTTCTTTACGAAATAACTCCTAAGCTCCACATAAGGCAAAGCCTTCCTGGGTTTCTGCCCTGTCATGCTCACTCACCTCCTTCTGGGAGGGTACCCATGTTCTCATCTCATAGCTGACCTCAGGTGCCACTTGTTTACCACTAAGGTTGGCAGTGTGAACCTGGGAGAGTGCGACCTAGACATAAGGCAGACTAAAGCCTTATGCAACAGACAACTTCATTCATAGCATTACGCAACTGATACTCTGGGAGTTAAAAAGACTCACAGAAGAAAGGTGTTCAATCACAAGACGAGCCACATATGGCAAAAATACACTTTTCCGTAGAGACATGAATAACAACAGCTGAAGTAATCTCATTCCTATTTGCTACACCTGGAAGGAGCGCACAAACACATTCCAGGAATAATTCTGTGTTTTGAAGAAACTGAAGCTGCTCTTGTTTTCTTAGAGTTTTCTAACAAGGACTCAGAGTTCTTACATGACCCCATTCTATCTCAAAAGAACATCTTTTAGGAAACAGAAGACAAGAATTACGACTTTATAACAGTGACAAATATAACCTTAATGATATATTGGCCTTGTTGGCCAGGTTCACTCAAAAACTATCCATTGGATGACTGCTGCACCAGAAATGAGGATGAGGCCTCAAAGGGGTCATCTCAGATGCTAGCTACTCTGCTTGATGATACAGATAACAGAGTCTTTCTTTAACTTGATATTTATAGTATTTACAAAGATTTACTACCATTACCACAAATAATGAGATGTAACTGCAATGTGATTGAGTTTATTTCTTACCATGACCAGAAATGTCACAGACTGAAGTATCTTCCCACCAAACATCACCATTATTTTCTTGGTTAGTACTAGTAATAATTATCTAAGTTGATCATTTGGGAAGCTATACAAAGACACAATTTCTCATTTCACTAGTCTGAAAAATATTTTAAATAAGTGTTGAAGTCAAACCTAAAACTATCAGATTTCTCTTGGATGAAATCATATCAATTAATGAGACATGGAGGAAGATAAACGCAATAAATAAAATGAAGCTTATACTAATTCTCTGCTTTACAAAACAGCTCAAATCACCATCAATAATAATGCTAATTTGTGTTTCTTTTTGTTTAGTAGAGCTTGTTTATGGGTAGATATTGAGATTTTAAGGTCATAGATTATATAGACTTTGGATATCAAACTTAAAATTCTTCATAAGAATGCACAGTTCAGACTAACAGCTTTTCTAATATCCTCATAAACTAAAATCAAACCCTTCTATATTGAGACTCGTCAAAATCAGAATAATTAAAAAATTGTAATTCTGCTGAAATTTTCACATGCCAACTACGGTTGATAATAAGAGATTTTCTTTCATGCAAATAAGATTATTTTTAAAGCTAGAAATCACTAATCACTTAAAAGAAACTTTTGTAGGTGAAAATTGGAAAATAAATTGCCAAAATGATACTCTAACTTATTTAACAGAATGCCAAGGTTGAGTGTTAGAATTAAGACCTGTCATGCAACCCAGTTTGGTAGTGAATGCCTCTGAGGGTTTGAGCCCAGCCTGGTTTACACAGTCTAGTCCAGCATGGACCACACAGTGAGACCCCCATCTCAAACAAGAAAAAGAAAGTGTTATATTTATGGACTCTGTTATTAAATTTGTGTGTGTGTGTGTGATTTAAGTCCTTTTGTGAAGAAAAACTTAAATTTGACACAGAACTTCTGTGAGTAAAAGAGAAACATGTTAACTATTTTAGGAAGCAGAGACCTGGACCTTCCATAAAGACTCCTGCACAGCCTCCCATCCATCCTCAACAGGCATCTTTGGGTCGTCACGTGAAAATCATGGAAAGATGAAATATTTCTTCAGTAGATTCTCATGATTTATGGTGGTAATCTCTTATAAATGTACTGCCCATAACTTCACAGGAAAACCCAAGGTTACATTTTATCCTATAGCTCTGGTCACATTTTCATCAACCTATCCAATATGATTTGTGGGTACCTCTTTAAGTACAATTTAGAACACACTTCTAACAAATAGCTACAGATATTCATAGCATTCGTTTACAGTAACATAATATCTGAACCACCACCTGCAATGCTTGGGAAAGAAAGCCCCGTGCCTTGCATGCGGAGCACAATAGAGCCAACACTATTGGTGGAGGTAGGGATGAGCAGTGAGCATGGGAGAGCTGCCCCAATACTCAACTGTATTGTGGCAGGATTGGCAGTGAAGAGATGTCCCCCACCCCCCACCCATCAACACCTAAGGCAGGTGGGAGAACTCTCCCTGCCCCTCATCAGCTGCAGCACTTGGCAGAGTGGCTCCTATACCACGCTGGGGCAACACAGTAGAGCTAACCCTGAAGCTGTAGGTGTGGGAGATCTGACACTGAGAACATGAAAGGAAAAAAACTGGCCCTAACCCTTGCTCATCACTGCAAAGGGTGCACTAACCAGGGCAATACAGGAAAGCTTACCCTGGTGGTGAAGATGGGAGAGCTAGAAGGCTGACCAATCCTGCAACTACCCAGGCCCAGAACCAGGGTTATATGTTGGCCTACCTACCCCAACATCCACCCCATCTGTGATCTGTTGGGGCACATGAAGGGACCAGTCCCGCAGATACAAAGCTACAGAATCTCTATGACATAAGTCAACAACATGATAACCAAGAGAAATTCCTGTGAGGGCCCAGCATCGGTAATTTAACAAAAACCAGAGGTCTTGAAATAGACCAATGACTCTTTCCAATGAAAACTTCAAGTAAAAATATATGGATGAGAGGGTTTACCGTGTGACCTGCAGTGTCACACTACAGCTTCCACAAGGGGACTAATTTTCCCTTCTCTATTTTTTCTTCTTATTTTTTTCTTTTATATTTTATTTTGGGGAGAAGGTTGTAAGGGCAGAGGCTAGATATGAACAGAGACGGAAATGAATGGGATGAAGATCCATGGTGTCAAAGACACAAAGAATAAGGAAAAAAGAAAGTTAAAAAAATTATCTGAGAAGGGTTAAACATTGACCTTGTTGGGTAATGTGTCTATATATCAGTTTGGATTTAACTTCGACAGGATATTGTTCACTGAATATTGCTTTCTTTTTATTGGATACTATGCCATGAATTAGCATATTTCATTATTTTTCAATCTTCTTCCTAGATTTATCACACATTTAGTGTTTTTAGAGTGACCTCACATGCAAACCCAATGCTATTCCCCTTTTTCCTAGATGTATTGTTGATTTCTATACATGTAGTTCATGGCTAACTACATATTAACTCATGTCCAATTTTCTCTGTAAGGCATATAACTTCTTTACTAATACTTGAGAATACTATACTATTTTTTATGAATATGATTGGAGGCCACTGAATACATCAAAGTCAACAACAAATAACACAACAATGTAAGCCAGCAGGACTACATTAGGCTGCAAATAGGACACCTTATAGTAAGATAAAAAATACAAGAAGACAAGCATTGTTCTTTGACCTTATCCAAGAGCATATGCTGTGTGCTTGTGAATGACTGCAAAGGTACTGTAAGGATCAATTTTTGAGATAACGATAATTTTTAGAAGATAGAAAGACTTGCAAATATAGAATACACAATAAATGAGGATCAAATTTATTTAGTAGGAAACAAGATTAGAAATGTTTAGTGGCTAATCTAAGATCACATGTCATAGAAAATTCAATGGCTAGAGTCTAAGCATTATAAGCCATTGCATCATAAGTGTCTCTTAGTACTTCTCATGAAAGTAAGAAGAACTATTAAAAAAATACCAGTGAAAATATAGGCAGCCAGTGTTAGATAGAATTTAGAATGAAGCTAAATTCATACCTAAAATTTCTTTGTTTACATGGGCCCCCATGAAAGTTGGAAACCGTGGTATGTTTTGGCAGAAAGAAAAATCCAGATTAAAATAGGATGTACTTATCTTAGAGTTCTGGGTAAAAGATGCTGGAAATAAAGATTCTGAATTGCCAAGCTCTCAGTAATTTGTAATGACTTTCTTCTGAATTTAAACAAAAAGTTAACCCTTATTTTAAAATTTTGTATTGTTTTTATGTTGAGAACCTTAGTATTAAACAAGGCCAATAATCTTCAAATCCTGGTTTCACCCCTGGAAACCAGTACATTTCATTTGAGAGAAGGAAACATAACTTATTTTTTCTAAAAGAAATACAATGTTTGTTTGTCAGCTCTTTTGATGATGTAATCAATGTAACAAGATCAGCAACAGTGGGAGATGAGAGGCAGTCCAGGATGAGACAGTAGATGAATTCCAGAAGGAAACTGAGAATCTTTAGAAGCAATGGTGTGTTTAAAAAAGGCACAACTAAGGAAAACACACGCACCCAGTACTTGCCAGCTTTCTGGATATTATACTCCCACCACAAATTGACAGAGTTTTAAGAAGTATACAAAACTATCTCTCATGTTTCAGGACAAGTCACACTGGCATATTAGCAAGGAGTGAGACATACGTGGTTTGTTGGCACTGAGTTTTCTCGAAGGCCGAACACTTAGCACTAATAGTGGGCTAGTCCCAAGCAAGCCAGGACATTAGTCACTCAGAGAAGTTTGATGGTAGAGGTATTAAATTATCACCATAATTTTCCCAGAGTCCCTTTTTGTTTTATTTCTCATTGATGTACATCAGTTTTATTCTTTTATCAGTGCATAGTTAAGAAATTACTTTGATGTGCCACATAACAATTACAGTAGGGACAAGAGAGAATGCCACACTACAACTAAATTTAGAATCTACTTGAGATACAGGCAAGTAACAGGGAAATGGCTAGCAAAAGGAAAGTAAATTGATACCCTGGGTAGATTTCCCAAGACCCATTGTGAAAAGCAAGCAAAACGCCCCTCCCACATTTCTTCTCATTGCATGAACCACCTTTAAACTCACACTCCAGAGTCACCCAAGCAGCTCTTCTAGGCTTCTTTTGTCTCTTTCCAATTGGGCTCAGATCCCTGTGTTTCTCATTAATTATAGTAGAAAGTGGAAACAGAACACAAAAACAGTACTCTAAAAGAACCTAAAACGAGTTGCGTTATTGGCTAGAAAGGCTTGAACTAAGAAAAGGATAGTGCTTTCAAAAGAAAAAAAAAAGACAAACACAACAACCGTGAGTAGTCTAAAAAATTCCCAGCTCAGCCATGAAGAGCACTGTATCAGAGTTCTCACTGATAAAATGAAGATGTGGAAAGACCAGTGTTCATCAGTTAGTGGTGACCATGGTGCATGCTTTTAATTCCAGCACTTGGGAGGCAGAGACAGGCAAATCTCTAAGCTGAGAAGACAGCTTGGTCTACAGAAAGATTTCCAAGACAGCCCAACCAGGGCTGCACAGGGTAACCCTATCTCAAACAAACAAATAAGCAAACAAGGCAAAAGAGGACCAGGTTCAACTCTTGCTATTCACAAGGTAGCTCACAACTGTCTGTAATTCCAATTCCAGGGGACCTGACATCCTTACGCAGACATACATGCAATGCACATGAAACAAAATTAATTAATTAAAAAAGAATTGCAGATGTTCCTTAATTGAAAATACTATGCAATGAGAGGACTAGCATAATTATACATAGTTTATACTACCAGAGTTGTTGAACTTAACCTTGACATTTGGTTATTTATACTAGAAAAATAAAAAACTACTTTAAAGACCAATACCTTTTTAAAGTAAAGTTTCAACTGCTTAGGGAACTTTTTGAATAATTTAAGAACTTTATTTTTTGTTCAGAGAGAAAACAGAAGCTCTTGAGTACATGCTGGAATCAATTATATCTAAGTTACCATTAGGAGTTAGTAAAAATAATAACCATAGTTGTCATGCACTTTTATACAGCACAAGAGTGAAGCAATGAAGTGACCTTCAAGAACTTGGAAAAAGAAAAATACCAGGTTGCCCTTTGAAAGTTAAACTAACAGTATTTAAATTATAGATGTGACTAAAAGTCTGGGGGAACTAACTGAAGAATTGTTTTAAATCTTAAATAAGCTTTAAGAGCTTGGAAACAATTAAATGTTCAGATTTGTTTTATCTGGATGTAATTACAGAGAGACGGGTCTGAAATGTGTTCTAAATTGTCAGCACAAAAGAAAGAAATGTCATTTCTTCCTGTCTGAAAGGAGATTGAATCCAAAGACGGGTGAATTGTCCAGAGCATGAGAAAGAGAAGCCGACAGAAGCCAGCAACGCTTACAGAAAGCTTTTCAGAGAAAGTCATGAACATTGGCTTGCATTTGCATAAAGAGAACTTGTTGGGCTTAAAGAAATTGTCTCCTACAACAACTGCCTCGCTGTGTTGAGACACATTTGCTGCACAATGAAGAATCTTATTTACCTCTTAAAAAGTTGTTTCTTTTGTTTAGTAAGTCACTGCTTCTAGGTCTGGCACAGCCTGACTGTGCAGGTTAATAGGTTAATGCCCTTCAAGCTTTTTGATTTTTTTTTGTATTTTTTTTTACCATGGGTTATTAGATTATAAATTCTAATATGCTGTTTCATTCTCTTAATTTAGATTAATACTCCCCCATATACCTTTTCTCCCTGATATCCCCAACTCCCTCCCTGTTTAAACTTTTCTCTCCACAGTATAAGCATACCATCTTCTTATTTTTTGTTTATTAGATACTATCACAAGAGTTGGTCAAGGAGTCTTCAGAGGCCCAACAAACAATGAAGGCTTTTGTCAGTTCTCTTAGACATTCACAAGAATTGGAGAAAATGTCACTGACATTCTGCTCCTTCAGGCAATAGCATTTAAGATCCCAGCACACTTGGACATGGTCTCTTATACTATAAATGCATCTGTAAAGTGTGTGCTTGCTCTCTTGATTATGGCTCTCGCTTCTGGCTACTAGACTCTGTTCCTGTTCCCAATTTGTGCAGAGGACTGTTATCTAGCACAGTGATCTGTAAGTCTCCCCCAAATATATAACCCTTTATTATTCAAAATTATGAACTAGTGTAGGATTATTTTGTGATGTCCACCATCATGTCACTACTGTTGAAATACCATATACCTTAGTTATACGATATCAAGGAAGTGAGCTGGAACTAAACTGGAAATTTTCTCCCTGCTGACCAGCTTGCATAGGGCTGGAAGGTGCTATGCAGGCTGCAGCGGGGGGGGGGGGGAAGAGGTATCATTGGTTTTAGTAAGCTGTGATCTCTACTAACCAAAAAAAAAAAAATGCAAAGACTTCTGTATCCATCTGTGCAATAACACTGGCATAACTGTGGCCTCTAATTGAGTTTAAGATCTGTTCCACAGGATGAACCCCATGTCTGATTCTATAAGCCCAGTTAATAACTCATATCTGGGATTCTGTAGACCCAAGTGGGGTAATTAAATTGATAAAGCACTAAATTCCCTCCTAAATGCATATGGTTATACCCATAGACAAAATCTACTCTCAATCTTAATTGGAGAAGCCTCTCTATACAGTCAGCAGAGATGAATAGAGACTCCTGGATGTTCAAAATGTTGAGAATAAGTTATAGTCAAGGGTTCATTTCTAAATAAGACATTTGTACCTCCATCTCTAACGTTCAGGAAACATTATGGAAGGGGGATGATAAGTATGTTTGTGATGTGGGATGTCTTTCTGTATGCTGCGAATATGTGTTGCTTTTAGTGGCTGATGAATAAAGCTACTTTGGCCAATGGACAGGCAAAATATAGGTAAGCAGGAAGTCCAAACAAAGATACAGGGAGAGATTTGGCAGAGTCAGGTATATCCCATGTAACTGCCAGGGAAGCAAGATGTGAGGAAACAAGCCATGAACTTCATGGTAAAATATAAAATAATAGAAATGGGTTCATTTATAGTTACAGCTAGCCAGTAAGAAGCCTAAGCCATTGGCCAAGCAATTGTAACTGATATTAATCTCAGAGTGGTTATTGTGGGACAGGAGAGATGGAGAAAAGTCTCCATTAATATGTATGAGCCATAAAATCAGGTGATGGGCCATGAAATACCATAATCTACAGGTGAAACTTCCATTGTCAGCATGAACTTACAATAACTGCATTGGACCTGCACAAAACAGTCCCTATCAACAATCAGTCATGGGAGAGGGAAGGAAGTACAGAGATACTGTTGAATTATTGACCATTGGTATCAGAAACTGACAGCTTCTGAGAACTGGGAAAACATTGTCTCTGGTTATACATCCACTGCCAGACCCAGCGGGATCCAAGACATAGGTCTAAACCTATGGTCATTCATATCTCCCTAGTCCAGTGATTCTTACCCTTCAAACGCTACAATTAATACAATTCCTCACTTTGTGGTGACACTCCCAACCATAAAATAATTTTGTTGCTTCTTTATAACTGTAAGTGTGCTACTATTTTTCTGATGTAAACATCTGCCATGTATGATATCTGACAGGTGACCCTGGTGTGGGAAGCTAAGCTAAACCTTCTGTCTAAGTGTTGCTTTTATTGGTTAATGAGTAAATCTGTCCAGTGGCTTAGCAGAAATAGAGCTAGGTGAGAAAACTAAACTGAATGCTGGGAGAAAGACGACAGAGTCAGTGAGAAGCCATGTAGCCCCACTGGAGACAGATGTGGGAACTTTACCTGGTAAGCTACAGCCTCGTGGTAATACACAGATTAGTGGAGATGAGATAATTTAAGATATGAGTTGGCCAGAAATATGCTTAAGCTGTTAGCCAAACAGTATTGCTAATAATATTATTTCTGCGTGATTATTTTGGGGCTAAGCAGCTGGAAATAACCAAGCAGCCTCCTACCACAAATTAGTGTGCCAATGTAGTTGACTGTATCCAAGTTAAACCTTAGGAAACACTGCTTAACACTGTTGCTCCTTTAAGAGAGGTTTTCCTGATTCACTGGTAGAAAAAAAAAAAACGTGCAGTTTTGAAACTGTGGCTTCCTAGTCCATGCTGCCAGAATGAACTCTGGCTCTTTTAGGAGACCAATCATTTAAATGGTTTTTGTGAGCAACGTGTTACAAACTGCTTAATAGTACGACATAGACCTGCTGCATATATGGAACTGGGACCCTGTGTGCAGCTTGCAGAGGCAGTAAATATGACTCTGACATGTTTGACTGGGTGGAGTCAGAAGGCAAAGCAGCCTTGGCCCTAGTCATGTCATGGTTTAGCATTGAAGAAGTACTTCTAGACAGATGCACAATAAACACAGATTCAGACAAAAAAAAAAGACCTCTAAATGGGTCACAATGTTAGATAAATGTACATAGGCTTGGGAGAGAGAAGAAAAAGAATATAGAGAGTTATAAAAAAAGTAAATCATTTAAAAAAATAAAACAAAGTCTTTAAAGAGACATAGTACAGATAGTCATAGATTAAAGAAATGGAGAAAAATAAGCCACATAAAAGTTGGAATATACACAGAGAGTCTGGATTATGTATAGTATCATATTTTCTCTAAATTATTTGACTGTGAAGGAGCTACGTATAGAGAGACATTTCATTGTAAAGACTGCTAAGCTAAACCAGCATATATATTTTAAAGGTACCATGACTTTAGAATTTAGGTCTAAGGATATGTTGTTTTGGCAAAGAGGTTCTTCTTTTGTTTCTACAGAGGGTGAGAACCTGTGGATTCCTTCCAGACTAATGTGGTTTTATGGACAAAGACCTCCTGAAAGGTCACCGTGAATACCCCCCAAAAAAACTTGCCCCCAAAAAGCAGGAAGCAGTTTGGAGAGAACTATGCCCAAATTATCTAAATGATTGTTTATAAATGTTTGTTTACATTTAAATGAGGATTTGCATTGGTATGGATCTTGCTCTATTTATGGTCAATTTTGTTATATATATTTCTGCTCTTGATTAAGGTATTATGTTTATGCAGCTCATTTAAAAATGTAATGTATAATTAAGAAATATAGGGTGATAAAACATCATCTATAGTAATCAAGTTTATCTACATGTTAGTTAGTTGTTCTAGATGTACAGAGATATATTTCAGATAAATAGGTATTCTTCAACCATTTCAAAGAGCTACAGAATATAGCATTTAAAATGTTTTAATAACTTAGGATTTTTCATGACAATGAGACACATCTGCTTCTGGTGGCACCAATAACTTCAAGAGGATGATGGGCATCAAAGAGGCTCTTTATGGAGTTTGCTAGCCATTAGGGCAAGAAACCACTTTTGCCTGGACTGCTTGATACTATGCTGCATGAAGTGAAAATGCAGGACCCACAGAGAAATGACTGCTGAACTTGCATGAAGCTGAGAAGGCCCTTCGGGGTTCCCGCTTCATGAAAGAGTCTGCCAGACATTCTGCCAGACACAGAAGAAAGTGATGACGAGCTGCCAATATGAGCCAAACTATCTATGAAATTTCTTGCTTCATGGAAAAGTTTGCCAGATACCATGGGCCTGTAGACTGAAGATGGGTGCCTGCAACATTACAGAAGAACTTTGGGTGACTGTCCAGGGAGCACGATATCTCTGTCAATTCTAGAGTTTTGGAAGTTGCTTACAATGCACTTCCTGTTTACTTAGGTAATATTATATCATTCTGGAGTCTCTGATGGAGTTGAAGAATAGATAGTTGTAGTTTTCCTTAGTTATGATAAATGTAGATTAAATATTGTAACTGTAATTCCTGCTTTATGCCTGTTTTGTTATACGTAATTTCACTATTGTTATATGTAATTTCCTTTTTATTTAAACAAAAAAGGGGAAATGGTGTGGGAAGTCCTTCTGTCTATGTGTTGCTTTTATTGGTTAATGAATAAATCTTTTTCCACCAGTGGCTTAGCAGAAATAGAGCTAGGTGGAAAAACTAAATTGAATGCTAGGAGAAAGATGACAGAGTCAATGAGAAGCCATGTAGCCCCACCAGAGACAGAGGCTACAACATTACCCAGTAAGCCACAGCCTTGTGGCAATACACAGATTAATGGAGCTGGGCTAATTTAAGATATGAGTTAGCCAGAAATACGCTTAAGGTGTTGGCCAAACAGTTTTGCAAATAATATGATTTCTGTGTGACTATTTTGGAGCTGAGCAGCTGGGAACACACAAGTGGCCTCCTACTACATGCCCAGATAGGAATCATGATCCACTGTCCTAGTTTAATCTGTGGAAGTCTGTGAACTAGCCAGCCTGGGAGACTCGTGGAACAAACAACAAAGAGAACATCTTTCAATAAAAATGAAAGATGAAGACTATCACCAAGTGATAAGAGTGAGAGGTTGTTTGACCTCTCTATGTGCTTGTCATGGCATGTAAGCACCTGTAATTCACACACATACTCAAGGCAGATATTTACAGAGGACCCTTCTGCTTCAGAGGACTCCTGAGCTCAGTTCCCAGTCACACATGGAGATTCAAAACCATGCATTATTGCAGTTCCATGGACCCAGCAAATCTTCTAGACTCCACAGGTGCCAGGCATACATGAAGTGTACTTAACATACACACAGGTAAAACATTCATTAATAAATGAATAAATATTTTAAAATAAGTATCTATTTTTTTTTAAAAAATGGGTATTTCTTGATGAGTTGCGACCAGCAAGTGAAAATCTAATTACCATTAGCCGTTTCACTGAAATCAGTCAATCTAGGTTTCCTTATGCAAAGCGACCAAGTCCTAGGCCATGGCGAATTTACCCACTGCTCCATGAAATCTCAAAAAAAAATGCCCAAGTGGACATTCCTTGAGACATCCCAGCTTACTGTCATGCCCTTTACCAAAGCCCCTAGCCTCACCATGAATTATAAAACAGTCTATCACTCAAAGAGTATTGGCATTCAGATCATCTCCAACGCAAACATAATCTTTTTTTAGAGGATAGGTCTGCTTCACAGTTTATAGATCTGTAGACTGGGTCCCGAAGACAGCTTTGAATATTGTGTTTTATCACAGCAACAGAAAAGCAGCTAATACAGGGGCTAAGGTGACTAATACAGAGTTATTAAATTTCTGATGCAAGTCTTCCAGATCAACATTTGTTTACATTATATGATTTTTCATGATAATCCATAATTTGTGAAGATGTATCAGAAGAGTCAAAATATTATAAGAAGTCCTACATATTGCATAATGTGTATAGTTGAAAAGCAAAAGAATATATTGAAACTGTCTTTTTGAGATCATGTGCTAAAAATTGCCTTAATTCTGAATTGATTAAAAATGTGTATAGGAATGTTTCTAGAACACCAACTTTGTACAAATTTTGTTTCACTGGGTAGTTTATGTTTTCTATTTCTGGAGCTTACATTGCAATGGAGGCAGCTTGGATCAGATCCAGCAGCTTGGGTGCGCTCCTTATTCTATCTCTAACCAACAGGGCCATTAATACGACAACAATTGATTCTCTAAAATTCAGTCTACAAGATACAAATATTAAAGACAAAACTTGATGGCTCCTTATGTTTCTTTATGCTTTCTAGTTCACATCATTCTCCTGTTCAATGTGTATCATATACTCTTTTTACTCTGATCCAGACTTTTGATAATATGCAATTTTTAAGAGAAATTCCATAGTGGTGGATGGTGCCAATTTTCTGCATATCGCAAACACTAATTATAAAATGAAATCAATGCAATAAAGAAAATTATGGAAATAGAAATAAAAACACAATTTAGCCTGAATTTTATGAATAAATGTACATAAAAGTGAACTTTTAAATAACAGTTAAAAGGCTAAGTAAGGTCTTTTATAAAAGTGCTTTTGGTTCATTGCTATTTATTGAAAATAATAAATAATTTAAAAAGACTGAAAGAAAAAAGATTCCAGACAATTGTCTCCACACAAAACTTATTTTATACTCAGTTCAAATTAGGTGGCCCCTGGAGATGCTTCTAATGGAAATTTGACAGCTTTCTCAACTGCTCAAACTAGCACATAAATTATTCTTACAGAAAACTTGGAAGAAATGTATGAATACCTCTCAAAGGAAAACACTGTTAAAGAATCTGAAATATTTTTATAATTCTACAGTATCAGAATATCAGCTCACGGAACACCCATTTGGGCATATTATCTGAAGCCAATTTTTATAACAACACCTTTTTTTATTTTTATTTTTCTCTTTGCAGTGAAAGAATATTAAACCTGTTCCTCAAGTCAGGACAGGAAGTGTCTTCTTGCTTTAAAGTCACAACTGTTTCCAAAGCACCTGCAGAGATTGTGTTACATTAAAAATGTTTCCCTGTTAAATTCCTTTGCAGTGCTTTTGTTAGGATAGATAAGAATGACATGGCATCACAGTTGACAATGAAGAAGAGGCTGCTGGACAGTGTGGTCAGCCTCATTGTCTTCTTTAGCCTTCATCTTAAACTAGGTAAGAGTTGGTTTTTCTCACATCTGTGTTTACTCCCGACAATGACTCTAAGATCTGAGTATAATTTTTTATCCTAATTTATAACTGGCCTTAAAAAATGTATTACGGTCCTGGGGAGGTATAAAGGAAGATGGGGAGAAGTTTGGGGAAGGTGTACAAGGAGATGGGTGACCATGGAGTGTGTCACAGAGGCTTAATAAGGGTTTGATAGTTTAAGGGTTCCTTTCTGATTATTGTTAACTACACATTTATAAAGAAAGCCAATTCCTATCAGTGTCCATCTTAAGAAACCAAGCAAACACATTCGTTCACTCAATTCCCAATGCAAACAGGCCTACAGTACTTTTTCCCCTCTTTGATTTCCAAAATAGCTACCGGAATGAGTTTTTGGAGTATTTGAACACACGCATCTTCAAAGAGGTAGCTTCAAAGAAAAAAGTCTGACAACTATTTTATGTTGGTGCATTTGATTTCATATATCTATGATTAATTAATGTTATCATTTCTTTTTTGTTACTGAACACTGAAGATGACTTTGACCTGTGCAAACATGAAAGCTGTGGCCCTGGGGTATCTCATGTAGTTGACTCAGATGATTCTGAGTTCCTTCCACTGCTCACTTCCTTACATTGTGTCTCTTTGTTTCTTTGTCCAAACAACATATCCTGTGGCACTTCTTACTGAGCTAAATGCCTCCTTTTCTCTTTGCAAGGCAGAGTGTTGAATTTCAATGCTATAGCCTTTATCATTCCATTAATGGTTTCATTGTCTTAACTATATATTACTGCATAAAATATTTCAGAGTTGCGCAGTTAATAGCCATCTGGAGACTGATACGACAAACTAGTAAATTCCTACATTATCCTCAGTTTAAATTTCACATAAATATATTAAGTGTTTACTAGAGTAACAAATTATGCCTTAAAAATAAGTAATACCATAAAACTGTGTTTTAGCTTCCCAGCATGCTTTTATTTTGTGGTCTTGCATGCCCTTACTTCAGAACTATGCTCAGTCAAGGTGAAAATACCTGAGTACATATTATAAAATATGATATTTGAAAATAAGCAGTAACTTATTCTAATCAAACTGAATTCATTTTTATACACTTGTCTTGTTTTTGATCACTGTGACATCCATATGTTGTAGAAATGTACATCAACGTTTTTTACTTAGGAGGCCTTCCTTCTCCCTTCAAGCTGTGACACTGATTTTACCAGAGGGGATTAAAATATCCCCTCAGCTCCAAATCATAATTAAAATATAATTTGTGGTTGCAATATGGATCGTGACTTACTCAGAGTTCTAGTAAAGAATCTTAAAAATGCAGCCAATGATTGCAACACAAGGAAACATCCCACTCAGTGGCAGGGATCCCAGCACAGATTATAAATTTGCAAGCAGTGTCCCTATGTCTCCTGCTTCTTTTCTATATTTTTCTCTTCTCCAGCTTCTCTTAGATAGGTTTACTATGCCTTCCACCACACAGCTCAAACTCATCTTGTTAGTTGAAGTAAGTCATCATGGCTGAAACAAGAGAAATCCCTTAAATTTGTGTTTTTCACGCATGTGCACATACACATGCACGTGTGCATGCACACAGATTATAATTAAGTATAACTGATTAAATTTATCCAGCATATCATGGATATGATTATAATTAGTCACGTGAATTTTATGAGTGGGAAGCCTTACAGAACACACCTCAAGTGAAAAACACACTTGGTATTTCACAATGTGATCACCGCAGCTAGACATCAGCACCAACTCCACCCTGGAGTTGGAGGTTTTCAGCCTCTTTCTTCTTGGCAGTCTCTAATTAGCTGCACCTATCTTTAGGTGGGGCTTAAAGACAGTGGGTATTCTTCACTTTACTTGTCTGGAGTGTTTGTAAATACAGTCTATTTGTGTAGCCCAGAATGGCCTCAGACTTGTAATCTTCCTGCAATAGCCCCTGAATGACAGGATTACAAACACATACTATGTTACCTACTGATATTTGAGTTATTATTCAGCTATTATTTTTGAGACTAGAAGCAAGACCTGAAAATATCTGGAAGATTGACCCCAGGCTGTATTCTATAGCCAGTCTCTGTAGAGTCATCAGCCCCCCAGGCCTTGGGATTCATGTCTCACTCCTGATATCACACATTACCTTTTCACAACTGCCCTGTAAACCTTATATTAATCCACATCACAAATGCTAGCTTTATTCTAAACGTTCCATGAAAGCTGGAAGAAAAGTCTCATTCGTTCTCTGGTAAAAACTTGCTGAAATACTCTTTTGTAACAAGGCAAAAAATAAATGAATATTCATACATGCATATATTTATACACACACAAGTATATAAAATTGTGACAAAAATATTTCATTAATCTATATTACAATATTTAACATTTGGAGATTGTTCTGAGAACAAGTGTAAAGCATTCTACCCATGATATATAACTAACTAAAATGACTAAATGAACAAAGCTTAGATATAGTCTCTATCAACTTCACTGTCAACTCTGTGTTCTATGATATAAAACTAAATTACAAAGGGATAATTCTCCCATACTTCACAAGATAAATGAGTCCTGAAATTAAATGGGTACACCCAGTTACCAAAATTGAAATTGGAGCCTGAATTTCTAAGACTTTTGAGTAAATACTGTGCTTTCTATAACCATACTAAAGTGTAAATTACAGCCTTACCAATATGAAAGACATTTAATGAAAATTCTACTTTTTCGTCCTCTTCAGCTAGAAGACAACCAATTTAGAAGCTTCAAGAGAGGACTAAAATTGCAAACTCTTAACTTTGCTTTTTGAATAATGACAAATAGGTGATTTTATAAATTTCTCTACTGCTTTCATACCGAGGAAAGATTTCTTTTACTGTTTTGAATTATATGTAGGTGCTTGTGCAGTGTGTGGGTGTGTGCATGTGAGTATGAGCACCTGCAAAGGGCAGAGGTATCAGATCTTCTGGTGTTGGGGTTATAAATGATTGTGAGCTACCTGATTCGGGTGCTGGGAAGAAAACTCAGGTTCCGTGGAAAGGACAGCAAGTGCTCTTACCCCCAGAGTCATCTCTCTGGCCCCCAAATGGAGGTTGTAAAAGCTTGCACAGAATCACCATTTCCACATACATTCACTTTCTCTGTGCTTAGTGATTTCTTCCTCGGTGACTCTTCATTAATTTTTGCCCTATCACAAGCCTTTTGAACATGTCCCTACCAGTCTGTAGGCAATAAGGATTAATTATCCACTCTGACACCTTGCTGGATCAATTTATATCCAATAAGGAATCTGCCAACAGGATGCCAGAAATATTTTCAGGAAAAACCTGAGGTATCTGACAGCTGGCGGATGAAGATAATGTAGACTAATACGGCCTTGCTAGAGTCTAGCATCGTGTGGATGCATACATTCATGAAGAGATGTAAAAGCTGAAGCTCTTTTCCTATCACCAGGCCCTTTTAGAAGGATTTTCCCCTGATATAAAATGTATTGTTAACCCCACTTTTGGACTTTGTGGACAGATATCAGGATCTCAAGAATAATTTAGTTTGCAGTTAAATCAGAACCCGAGGGGCCTAAGCTTATAGGAAGCATTTTTAAAATATACGATTCTAACCATGACTTCCCTTGTAAACCCACGGCAAAGTAAGAGAGAATGGAGTCCCGCCGTTTTCTGCACTGTTCTGGTTGGGTTTTGTTAACTATTTGGAAATCTTGAGAAAATGCCCATAGAGTTGCCTACTGTAGAGACATTTCTTGATTAATGATTGATGTGGAAAGGGCTACAGTGGTACTAATCCCAAGCCGATGGCCAGGAGTTGTATAAGAAAGCAGTTTGTATATGGGGAACAAACCACCAATCCTTCATGTCTGTTGCTTCAGGTACTTCCACCAAGTTCCCGCCTTGAGTTCCTGTCCTGACTTGCTTCTCTGATGGAGTATATGACCTGACAGTTGTAAGATGAAATTAAATCTTTCCTTCCCACACTGATTTTGGTCATGGTATTTTACCACCACAACAAGAATTCAGCCCAAGAGCTATACTTAAGATAAATGGCTATAATTACCTAAAGTAATCAGTATATAGCAGATAAAAGCAATAAGATTCTGTGGTCTGAAAATTTGTGTCTTCCAAAGTCCCTACACTGATTTCCTAAAATTCTATAAAGGTGGTTTCAGGAGGTGGAGCCTGTAGGGAAGTGATGTCAGAAATGTAATTGGTGATCTTATAAAGGAGATCCTAACATGTTGCCTCACCCCTTTCACCACCATAAGAAGACACAGTGAGAAGATAGCATTTATCTAAAATAAGAAAATAGGCCTTACCTAAGTCTGCTAGCACTTTGAACTTGAGGAAACATTTCTGTTATTTATCAGATCCCTGGTGCATGCTATTTTATTAGAAATCTCAAACAGCCTAAGGCCTGAGAAAATGTGTTGTGCTTAATATAGCACCTAGCACAAGTAGACATTGCATAATGCTAACCAGCTCCTCCAACTCTAAATAACTTTAAAGTAATGGTGAATCCATCTCGATGTAGCTTCCTTTCATAGACTTCAAACTATGATCGTCAAATGGAATGGCACTGACTCAACCACTTTAGAGGGATTTAAAATCAGAATAGCATGTGCTATCGTTAGCAGTCAATAAATGGATCCAAAAGAATTCAAACTTTTACTGTTCTTTTGGTTTGATTTTTGAGAATAAGTCTTTTTAAATAGCCCTTGCTGGCCTATGCTTGCAGTGCAGCATACCTTGGCTTGAATTCCCCATGGTCCCTCTTCTTCTGCCTCCTGAGAACAGGAAAAAAAAAAGCAGGAGCCACTGCAACAGACTAGACTTCAGATATTTGGAAAGGGAATACCTGACCAAAATAGAAAAAAAATAGATATGTCAATATAAACAAACAGTTATACCAGGACTTGGTACGATCATAGTCAATAAGAAAAACATTTTGTCATGATTTAATAAACATAAATTGCTACCAGAAAAATTTATTGTTCTTTTTATTGGATTAACAATGTAAAACCTTAAAATGAAAATTTCATTGGCAGTAGATGAATGCCTCTGTGGAAATATTTCACAAGTTGCTTTCCATGTGTACATTTAGCTGTAGTAGTAGGAGGCAGAAGAGTGTCCTTATTGTTCACATATGCAGTGCTAAATAGAAGACAATACAGTCAGATGTGCTCCTGAATCCATAGTGCCTTTGTCATTTTATCTCCTCATTGTAAACACACGAGAGTGTGGAATTGTTATGTAAAGTATTGATGTTTATCCCTCATCATTTTTAAAAAGAGCTTTACCCAACAGATTGAACACCAGGAGTCAGATTCAGTTCAGTTAGTCCTGTCCTTTCAATGATAAAAGGTAGTGGATTTCTTCCTACAATGTAAACGGTTCCAAGAGCTTTGTTAATGAAGTCCATTATTTAAATTTTAGAATTCTATGTAAGTGTGAGTGTGTGTGTCCATGTGTGTGTGTGTGCATGTGTAAACACAAGTGCAAAGTTTTCAAAGGTCACAGTTAAATTATATGTGTATTTTTTCCACATGCCACACTGACAGTCAAAATTACAAGAGCTGATTTAAACAAAGCTACCTAATTGCTCAGCACAGGACTATGACAAGTGATTACATTTGACCTTCATTCTTACAAAACTGTTGCCTGAATAGTCAAAAGACAGCACTGTAGTTTGCTTATAAATTATCTTGCTGTGCAGAAAGCAGCGTTATCCTCAGGAAAAGATAATCTCCATGTTATCATCCCAAAGAACCTTGCTGCCTCCACAGTAACAATGTAACATCTAGGGTTCACTGAAGCATTACAGTGTTCCTGGCACTGTTCTGACTATTTAGATATATTCATTACTTCACTTTCTATTACCAAGTATTAAGATTCATTTAAAACAAAGAACAGAGAAATAAAGTCTTTAAAGGTCACATGGCTAAAAATGTAGTGTTGCTTTTTAATCCATAAAACATACTTTATATCCTTTCATCCATCACTCATTCATTTATCAGTAGATAGGTCTTTGATGCATAGGTTGTTATATTGCAGGATAGTTTATAAATGGAGACAGACACACATAGTGAGTATACCATTCAATGTGTACTGAAACTGTGTGCAACTGTCTCCTTAGCCATGAAATGGACATTTCCACCACCCTAGCAAGAGCCTTTGTGCAACTGTCTCCTTAACCACGCAATGGTTATTTCCAACACCCTAGCCTTTGGGCAGATTTCTAATGAATTCCTGTTCACTCTCCCACCACCAGATACAATCATGTTTTCTGATTTCTAATATCATAATTTACATTCACATGTTTGTAATTTCTGTATAAATGGAATGCCATAGCATATGCTCTTTTATTTCTAAATTTTATTACCAAACATAAAGCCTATAAAATTTCATACACGTTGTAGCGTTTTTTGATGCGATTGCTGAGTAAAATTTCAGTACCTGCTTATATTTAAACTGACTTGTCCATTATCCTGCTGGTTGACACTCAGGTTGTCCTTCAGTTCTAATTTGTTGTAAACAGTGCTGTTATAAACACATGTACACAATTCCTTTGGTGGACAGATTTCCCTGAATGTTGACTGAAATCTTCATAATATTTGATGGAGAAGAGATTGAATTTTTAGAAATTGTTTCTTATGAAAATATGAGATGAAATTAAACAAAAGCATATAAAATTATATTCATAAATAATTAGTTGGTCAAAATGCCTGTGACCAAATTAAGGCTTTACTAAATACTATGGTGACAGACCTTTGTTTACCATTAGCCAAGTAAGTTCTTAGCCTTGTTTACTTTGAGTTGTCCTTGATAACGATCAGAAAAGGGAAATTGGGGAAGAAGCCATGGAGAGAAACTTGAAGTTGTACAAAGAGAATATTTCTACCTCTATATTGCTTGCAAAATAACAAAATAAAGTCCAATGAGTTACAGAGTTGATAACCAGCCAAACTAGCGTGAAGACATAAACAGTAAAGCTATGCACCTATAAACTGTCACCTTGGAAGACACTCTGTGGGATCTGATTTCCCTCTGTTACCATTTTAAATAACAATAAATTTGACATAAAATAAAAATGTGTAGATATTCAAATTCCTGAGAGACTTTTGCCCTAAGTAATAAAAATTAGTGCCTCCAACTAGTGTTTCCTTTCAATAATCCTTAAGAAATTTGGATAAAACATATATTTATGCAATTATTTCATAAAAGAATGGCTAATAAAAAAGCATTGCTCTAAGCTCCGCAAATTCTACCTTGTAAGAATAAGACAAACACTGGTATAAATGTATTTTAATTATGACAAAAGCTTTGGAGAAGCTTTCTTTGCAAATCTTCAAAGAACATAATTGAGTCTGGCAGCTACAATGCTGAAAGGAATTTGCAGAAGCCAATGAGCTATTAGTTAATAATCAGTGACAGGCTCTTAGAATCTCAGCATCATGAAAATTAGTTTTTTCTTTAATTTGCCACATTTTAATCTTTTCCCTTTTGTAGAGGCTAAAAAACATTATTAGCTTTATTTAAGTTCTTTAGCATGTTCATAAAAATGTTTTTATGTTCATCCACAGACAGGATCTGCCAAAATACACTACCAATTTTCAATAATGTGTGTGCGTGTGTGCACATGTGTGCTCTTCTTGTGGTCTGATCCAACTTAGGAGCCTGTTCCCCATGCTGAATTGCCTTGCCTAGCCTGATGCAAGGGGAGGAACTCCATCCTGTCTCAATTTGAAGTGCTATGCTAAGCTGACACCCATGGGAGGCCTGTCCCTTTCTGAATGAAGACAGAGCAGTGGAAGGAGAGGAGGCTACATGGGAAGTAGGGGTGGGGGACAACTGGGAGGAAAAGAGGGAGGGGAAACTGCAGTTGATATGTAAAATAAATGAAAAATGTTATTTAAATAAAGGTAAAACAGGGAATAGGAATAACTTTTCCTATAACTTCTGATTTTCTACAGGATATCCAACTTATGGAAACATTTTTAACTTTTTATCAATGGTAACAACCTGCAGAGTTTTGTTAACAGCATATTATTTCTGACTAAGCAAATGAATAATTCTCTTGAAATACCTAACTCACTTTTACAATGGAAACACTCAGGACATTTGCTGGTCTCACGCTATGGATATTGCTAGGTGGCACCCAATAGTCACAGGATTGGAGCAGCCATTGCTTACTCAGATGGAACCCCCATTTGCCACCTTTTTCATTCTTTTTCATCTACTCATTTTCTGCTGCAGCCTTATTGGCATCCATGGTTTCTATGCAGTCTGTGTTTAGCATGTAACATGGAATATACATATAGAAAGCTTTTCTTATGAATAATTACCATCTCCATTTCACAACATGTGTGTGTCTCGCTCTCTCTGTTTGTATGTGTGTTCAATTATGAGATGCAATCCTCAAACACTAACCTACGCTTATATGCTGTCTCAGCCATCTTCAGAGAATGGAGTTGCTATAGGACTGTGTTGTATTTGGATTTATTAATTAGTTCTTAAAAATACTCCACTTTGAGCAATACAGAACATTTAAATTAAAGTGTTTATTTCTACATAAATTTCACTTGTGTTTCTCAGACTAAAATTCTACTCTCCTTTAAAAATATATTGGAACAGAATTTCATGGTCTGCTTCCCTGCTTGTTTTTAGTAGAGACATGGAAGAATGCCTGTCAGGGAATTCTTAGCAATCTTGGACCACAGATCAAATGAGCAGCAGTATCATAACCTGTGCCCACATATAACCAATAGTTCATGGTTGAAACTTGTAACTTGGAGGTCTTCTGTAAAGACAAATGGTTGTCAGCTACCCTAGAGGTCCTGCTCCTGAAGGGCAGACATGAAAAACAGGCATTTGCATTCAAACACACCCCGAATTCCTACCTGATTCTCACCTCAGCCATTAGAGACCTGTTTGAGCACACTGATTTTTTTTCCCATGGTGTTGGCCTCTTTAACAAGTTAAAGTAACCACATGAGTTAACCTGTCAGAGATATAACAGGCCAGCTTGCCAAGAGCGTTATGATGTAATTCTGAATTCTTCTTGTCCTCGAGTTCTGATTTCCTTCCTCTGAGTTATGTCACATCTCTTTTGTCCTTAGAAACAGGCATGTGTCTCATGAAGCAGGACAGGTGCTAAGCAAGGTTAGCAAATGGGCCAAGCAAATAGTACCTCTTTGACAAGGACTTCTTGACCCGTGACAAGCAAAGAATTAAACTATTAATAAAGGCATAGACATGTTCTGGGTTTTTGGGGAGACTCTGCTGGAAGCAGGAGAGCAAGGGGCTAGTACCTTCACCAGTGTAGGTTTGGATTGTTCGGGGCGGGAGCATATTAGAAGCAAGGGAAGCAGAGTGTTTGGACTGCCTCAAATCGTGTAGCTTCCCTGAACAAGGAAGCAAAATACAGCACATAAAGAGTTAAGCTGTGCTTCTAACTCTTGTCACAGTCTGCATGCTGCTTTTTCTAAACCACATTTAAGGGCTAGGTCCCGGCACTACCAAAACGTGTAACTCTAAAACTTTTCAAAATGGACTGGTAAATCCTGACAATCAACTTCTGGCCTGCAAGCTGAGTCTGCACCCACCATCCCCTTAGATTTCATAAGTTCAAGACAGTGCATCTGCAAGCCAATTAGCACTTCATTTAACTATACACCTGAGACTGTCCCTTCCGAACTCTAATTCAAAACATATAACACTCTACTGAATAGGATGCTGTGGTTATAACTAGGAGAGAGACACAAAGTGCATTCTATTAAGCCTTCACAAGAATGCCATTAAAGGAAGAGGGGTCACAGTAAGAGAAACTAGTAAAGAATGAAAGCAACTTTTAAGTCACAGGATGTTTGGGGACACAGCAATACTTTATATTATGCATATCAATACACAGCACAAAGAATCTCTTATATATTATCTCCAGCCAAGAACAAGGAAACTTGAATGTTTTATTGAAATTATTATTGAATATATTAAAATATAAATTTAGTGAAAAAATATATATAGTTCTACCTTTGAACGTAAAATACTCCTGTGGATTAATTAGCGAGATTTGTAGAGCATTTTTTATATGTATCAATTTGTTGTAAATGTATCAATTTTACATATAAATTAATATGAATAGATGAATTAATCTCCTCTCCCCCATAAGTTTTTTTTAATCTGCCCATCAAGAACACACGACTACAACTCTATATGTTTTTATTGTTTCTAGGCATTTTTCATACTAGTCTTTTCTAGAATGGTGGTTTTCAAGTTTTCTCATATAAAATTCAAAATCAGACATAATAGACCAGGAAGAAGCTTTTTTCAGCCTTGTATTCTGAAGCCCTCTTCAAACCAGCTCCTAAAAGATGGCTATGTTGGTGCTGTAAGGACAAGCCTGTGATTTGAGGCATTGTTTGGGACACACCTTTTATGTAGCTAAGATGAAGACACATAATCATTTCTTGATCAAATTTTATATTGAAAATTATCACTGAAGTACAATTCAAGTGAGTTTGACTCAGCAGAAACAAATAAATTCTATTTCTTGGAAATATTCTAAATAGTGTAATAAGATCTCCAACTAGCATTATTTTTATGATGTTGCAAATGAAAAAAATATACTGCTCTTGATATTTCAGATGAGATGTTTAGTTAATATTCACCAAGGAAATATAAAAATAGCTTGACCACTCATCCTGTTATTCCCAATCTGTGATCATTTCAGCAACAAAATCCCATAATTATCATAGAGGTATAAAAATAGTAAAGATAAACACTTTTTATATCCTTAACTTTGCTGCTCAGCATGCAAATATGTCTTCTTTAGAGAAGCAATGGCTGAAATGTGCTAAGATATAATGGAAAAGGCAGCTGGCCTTGATTATTAGAAGATACAAATAGGAAATATTAAGTAAGAAAGAAAGAAGAGGTAAACAGAGCTTCCTACAATCAGAAACAAGAGGGAGGAGAGGATAGTGAACAAGGAAAGACCAAAGTGAGAAACATTGAAATATAAAATGGGGAAGTGGAGTTCAGTTGTGTGTACAGGAGATATCAAAACTTAATAATTTACTCCGATTTATCAATGGGGAATTAATGAAGAACCAAGACAACCAAACTGAGTTCTACAATGACCATGAGAGTTAAGGGGCAGAAAATAAAGCCTATGAGGCCTCAACCCTACACAAGGAAGTATAGACAACTGAGGATAGCTGAGGAATACGGGAGAGGTGGTCTTCCCCAGAAATGAGGACACCAACTCATTGTCCAGTGTAAAAAAATGCATAAAGGTAGCATTATATGGACTAGACAGGTTATATTTAGGAATATATATGTAGTCCATATATGTAGATTATGCAATGACTATTAGTGAAAAAAAAGGTTGTGAATTTGAAAGAGAGTGGCAAGAAGTACATGGGAGGGTTTGGAGGAAGAAAAAGGAGAAATATTATGATTATATTATATCACCACAGCCCCCCCCACCATAGATCAAATTTGATTTGGAAATAAAACAAATGTCAGAGAAAAGACTGCAAAGAAAATCAATAAACATGGATCTTCACCTAAAAAGTCGCAGGGCTTCACGGGTTGGGCAGAGGGTTCATAAGGCCTGAGAATCCTAAATGAGATGACTTTGTATCGGTCATTATGAGCTATATCCACCCTAGATCAATTCGTCAGAACACATTGAATGTCTGGAAAGCCATGTATCTGAAAATGCACATATTCTTTGTGCATGAGGATCATTTCAGGATCACCCACTCCTATTTTCTGCCTTTGTAATTTTTTATTGTTATTAGAATTATTATTTATCCAAAATAAAATATTTTGTATGACATATTATTTGTACTTATATATCATACTTTGGCCATCTTTAATCCCCTTTTATCATATCCTGCCCCTAAACACTATTCTTCCTCTACTTCCAAGCTCTCTCTCTACCTTCATGCATTATCGCTATTGTTTCCTTTAATTATTGTTGTTAGATGTAAACATTTATATAAATATAGCCAGATGAGTCAATTTAATGCTTATTGTGTGTGTTTTTAAGGATATGATCACTTGGCATTGGATAACCAGATAAACGACTCTTCCCTGGGGAAGACCAACACTTCCCTCTTTCAGCAGTCATTAATTGCCTATGGTTCTTCATCGAGAGGTAGAGCCTTGGAAGATTTCACCCATCCATGGTGTCGGGGACCAGCCTTGAGAAAAATCCCTCTTGCCAGGGCAAGGGTATGGGGATTTAGAAATATAGCAAAGAATATGAAGACAAAAATGAAAATAATAAAATGGAGAAACATATAGAATAGTATCGGGAGGGTATTCCAGTGAGTTCTGAAAATTCATCCGCATTTAATTTCCAACTGCTTAAAATACTCTTGACCCCAAAAGGTAGGAGTGAGACAAAAGACTGCTTTAACATAATACAAGGAAATGAACATTACATTTGAAAGTCACAGGCTACATTCATAGTTAAACATTCTGTTGCTAGAGCAAAACAAGTCACGCTTACACCCTAGACCAAAACATTCTGTAGGCAAACCACTTCATGTAGGGAGTCCCAAGATAACTCCATAAAGGAAATTGGAACTTAGTTGGATCCTTAGAGTTTTGTTTGAGGTAGGAACAGATTTTTAAGAGCTAGATCTGGTGGATTACTATAAATAAATAGTGTCTTCTGGATACAGCAGGGGAGTTTACATATGACCTCATTGTAGGTATGAAAACATGCCCAAGATCCATACAAGTACAGGAAGACAAAATGCTATTGGCGGTAGGCACAAAGTCCCACCCTAGCTGAGGAGTCATTTGAATTTTATACTGCGTGAAGGGGAAAAGTCAGTGACCCCAATGGGTCACTTCCAGAAGTAACTGAACAATACCAATTAGACTCAATCTGGATTTGTTTGTTTGTTGATTGAGGACAAAAGTTGGGTGGGTAGGAGGGATGGGAAGATGCATCTAGGAGGAGGTGGGAGGAGACCAATATGATCAAAATGTATTGCATGAAATTCTTAAATAAATAATAAAAAATATTTTGAATGGTCAAGAAACTGAAACCGTTCAGTTTTCAAGGACTACAATATTAAAGAGAGGGTTGAAGGGGGAGGGGAGAGGCAGGGAGGGGAGCAGAGGAAAATGTAAAGCTCCATAAAAATCAATAAAAAATAAATAAATAAATAAAGATGCTATCATGTGTCTTTTCTCAATAAATGTATTTGTGAAAACTGGTATCTTCAGGGCATCTAGTTTATCCACTAAAGAATGGTGTGCAAAAATGTCAAACTTCCTCGCCTTTGGCGGCCATCTACCATTTGTGGTTTTCACTTGAAATAACTAACTTTTTGGAAAGATAAAATGAAGAAACCAGTTGAAAGAATATTTATTAAAACAGGGAAGGATAAGCCAAAGACATGTCACAGAGACTACTACTGAAAGAAAAGCTAATAAATGTTGACGGAGACATAGACAAATGGGAGACTGTGTACATGTACTAATGGTGAGATGGGAAACTGCGAATACCCTGGAAGACAGTACAAAGTTTCCTCACATAATTAACAACACAGTCACTGTAATTCCCACAAAAACCCATGTCTGGGTATATAGCTAAGAGGACTGAAATCAGAATATTCGGGACATAGTTGCATTCCTGTTATATGAGGGGAACAGGAATGAAAGCATTGAAAATGGCTGCTCCATAGTAGTGGAGAGATTTTTATTGTAGAGCAGAGAGAGAAAAATCCAAAGGAATCTGAAAGAATCCAAAGCAAAAGAAGCAGACCAGATATGGCCAGGACTATCTGCAGAGAAACAAGAGAGCAATGGTGGGGGCTATGGAGAGGGTGTGAAAAAACTCCTGAAAGTTACAAGAAAGAACAGTAACTACAGGGAGGAAAGTCTGTGACCTGGAGCAGGCCTGGGAGTTTAGAGTAGGGAGAAGGAGAGAAGGCCCTGATGCTAGTGTGGGGGTGTGGAAATATATACCAGGTTCCTGTGAACAGCACTGTAGGAGCCTGAAAGTCAGCATGGACTGGACTTTGATATGCTGATACGTCTACAGATACAGGCCAAGGAATAGCTACAAGTCCCTTCTGCCAGAAGAAAAAAAGATTTCTTTTGGGAGATGGGAACCCATTTCATGAGCTTCTGAGGAAAGCTGGATTTTATCTAACTACGAGAAATTCTTCTATATTCCAGCATGAGCTAATCCTGAACACATGCTCTGTCCTTTGGACTTTAGAGAACTGGAGCCTCCTTTGGGCCTGACAGGTATGTTTATTATGGCACAAGAAAAGCTAAAATATACAAATACCTTGACTGTTCTGTGCACAGATTAATAAAATAACATATAAGGAATGATAAAGAGGGGAACAGTGAACATGGAAGCTTAAAATGAAGAATTGGGGTTGTTTTTTATAGATACTCACTTTGTGTAAAAGATCATTTGATTTTAAAAAGGAAAAAAAATGTTGTGAATTGCAGTAGCCTGTGTTCACCTAGAGGACACTGGCTCACTGAAAGAAGCTGAGCTCACAGGGACTGACACTATATGATCCCACTAAATGAATCGTTTGTGATAATAAAATTCTTAGGTGAAAAGGAAAGAATGATGCCCTCCAGGGGCCAGTGAGGAACCAGGAATGAGAACATTCCCAATGGGTATGAAGTTTTTACAAATGCTGAATGCATAAATTATGGACATTTACTATACAATATGATAACAATATGATGCTGTGCAATTTCTCGATTTATTAAGGTATTAAATCTCAAGGGATCAAAAAGGGAGACAAGGAAATATCAGGAAGTGTTGAGTGTGTCTAGCACCTTATTTTAATGATGATGTTAAGGATGTTTGCATATGATTAAAGTCATTAAACTGTGAGAATTAAAAATGTGAATTTCTTTGTACATCAACATAAAATACAAGTTTAAAAGAGGGAACCAAATGCACTGAGCTTCATAAGCATATGCATAAGCATAACAACAGATCATTATCAAGTAAGTTCAGCAAATTCTGATGCAAGGTTCAAAATGAGCGGTATTAGTAGCAGAGAAATAATTACTTGTAAAAATCTGATGACTATCAGTAACAGGAGAGACTCAGGGTTAACTAAATAGACATCTATGTTTAAGTCTTTCTGGTGTCACTGTGAAATGATAGCATTTCATGCTTAGAAATTTGTCTTTCCGTTTCCCTGGGAATGCAGTTAATTTCTTGGAATTATGTCAGAAAATTTTTGTATGCTTCAGCTCGCTTCTGAGCAGACCCAGGAGAATCTCTAAGTTTCCCCCAGGAAGTAAAAAGCTTTAGACCCTTCGAATCTTTGTGACAGTCTTCTCCTAGGATAGAGTATTCTCCCCAACATCTGTCCTCGATAAATATCACCTATGATCATATTTATTAAAATACCTTGTCTTCAAGAAGCCCCTCAGTGGGAAAAGAAAACTTTACTCTTGTTATACTTGTATTTAATCATTTTGTAATTTCCTAATTTTGCAATGTACCATATATATATATATACTATATATACATATATATATATATATACTGTGCCTTCTCTTACAATCTTATCAGTCATAAGCAAAATGAAGAAAATATTTAAAAAATATCCCTACATAACCACTAGAAAAAGAAGAAGAAATCAAACACCAGGTCATAACAAGTATTTGCAAATATGTAGAGAAATTGAAATTCTCATGTCCTCATGGGAGGACTGTAAAATGATGCAACCACTTTGGAAAAGAGCCTATCAATTTTCAAAATATTAAAAAGTCATCAGATTACCCTGTCATTCTACTGGGAAAAATATACATAGTAGCAATGAGAACACACACATAAAAGTCTTCATCGCAAGTGTCATTCATGACAACTTGCAAGGAATAACAACCCAAAAGTCCATCAGCTGATGATGGTTTCTATAAATGTGATGTTTTCATCCATTCAGGGATGACATATTGATTTTAGCTATAGTATCCATGGATCTTGAAATCATGTTTAATGAGAAAACCAGTCTTGTGTAAGGCAGTATATAGAATATTTACAATTGTATCAAATCTAGAATAGAGAATACAGAGATCATCAAGCTGATTAGTACTTGTGGGAGTAAGTCTAGAGGAATAATTGCTAAAAAAATATTATATTTTCTTTAGGAGACAAAAAAATAAGCCATAAGTGTCTTTAACTTATGTTAAAGAAAAGTACTGAATTATATAGCTTTAAAATGTAATTTTTATAATATTGGAATTATATCACAGTAAAGTTACTTTTAAAGATTTTAAAAGCACCATAGCTTATTTCATGATGCAATGACCATAGTTTGTAGTCACTGTAAAGTCTAAATGGCCAGGATCATGTCTGAATTATTTTCATTATTATATTATATTGCCTAGGATATCACTCCTATTATTCCAAGCATATGTAGAAGTTCACTGATTGCTAAATAAATTTAAAGGATTATGAATGTTATTTATACATTATTGTAAACAGTAAGTAACAAGATTATTTGGGTTTTGGTAAATGCATTGCTGCACCGAACACTGCTGGGGCAACATAATGAGTATTGAATTGTGAGACCATGGTAATGATTCAGCTCTGTTATTATCCAGGTGATACTTGCCAGGGTGACAAGAGTAGATGTGATACAAAATGACCAACTTTAGATATAATCTTAAAACAGAACCTTCATGAATAGAGGTCAGTTGATGATCTTAGGAAGACCTTTAGTACCATGAAAGCAGCAAAAAGCCTGTTCAAATGGAGTTTAAAATACTGGAGAAAATGGAATTAGATGCAGAATGTAGGTAGTAGGGTCTCACAAGTTTTGTTTCAAAGGGACAGTAGTAGAACCCATGTATGTTGAAGCCACTGCATTGAAATATCAGCATTTTTTACATTGATGAGAATGATAAAGCAGATAATAAACACAAATATTAGAATATATAATAACTAAATTAAGGACATAAGGAAGGAGGGATCCAGTGCACTGTAAGGATAGTGAATGGCATGGGCAATGAGCCCCTCTGAGAGGATGAAAGGAGAGGAGGGAGAAGCCGTGATGCTATAGGTAAGTAGAGGATGCTTTCATTTTGGAATTCTCTTCTTTTTTATTGTGCTTAATCATGAAATAAGAAGCAAAGTTTTCAGTGGAGAGTAAAAAGGATAATGAGGAAGGGTCAGCATTTGAAGAAAAAGATGAATTCAAAACATAGATATGAAGTTTGTAGGAAAAGAGTGAGAAATGGGGAGTAAAGGGAATTTAAAAAAGTGAAAGAAAGGGTAAAGGGAAAAAGGAGAAATTAATACTTAGGTGTAAATTCAGATCTAAAAACTAATTTCACAATTAATGAAAACTCAGAGAGAAATTGGAGTTCAACCTGAAGGTCAGAAAAGCAAAACAGCCAGCCACTGGCTCTTCTACCTCAATCTGAAATGGTGATCCTGCCTCCAGGAATCTCAGGATGAGACTGAGCCTAAGAGCTGTCTCCTCCAATCCTATAATCCTCTCTTGGGCTGGGATTAAAGGTGTGCACCACTGGGATTAAAGGCGTGCACCACCCGGTTTCTATAGCAACAAGCATGGCTACTGAGATCAAAGGTGTTACCACTGCCCAGTCTGTAAAGCTGACCAGTGGGACTGTTCTACTCTCTGATCTTCAGGCAAGCTTTATTTATCAAAATACAAATGAAATGCCACTACACTAGGGTAAGTAAAGGGAATTATTGATGGAGAAGAAGTTAAAGAAATGAGAAGACAGAATATTATATATTTGTGAGTTGAAATCAATAAACAAAAATCATAAGGAAACTGTTGCAGAGTCTGGAGAGAAGGCTCGGTTATTAGTAGAGCTACCCTTCCAAAGGCCAAAGGCTTACTTCCGGCATCTACATCAAGTAGCTCATAGCCACTTGGAACTCTGGCTCCAGGAGATCAGACATCATGCTCTGGACTCCATGAGTACTGCATTAATATGCAAAAATCCACATGAAGACACATGCACAAAGTTAAAAAAATAAGTCTTTAAACATAAATAAATAATAAGATGAGTTATAGTGTAGAACATTGTAACTAGAAAATATAACTAAAATCCTCAAGTTCTACTCAACCATTTAGTTTGAGTTCGACATTTTTTTTTAAATTTTATTGGATATTCTATCAGAATTTCAAAAATGTTTTGTCTTCTTTAACCTTCCTTTAAAACAATTAAGAGTCAGCATATGATTATCTTTGGATAATGTATTCTATAAGTGTTTAAATTATAAAGGATGTCTTATAATCAAACCAAATGTGAACCAGTTACTTAATGATTTATACTTGGAAAATGATTTACTTTGATAGAAAGAAAATATTTGTTTCATTATAATCTCATTTCTAGAGAAAATGTTTTGAAAATCATAAGTAGCAAATCACATTATTTGAAAGGTAAGCATGTATTGAATTTAATGACTTTAGCGAGTGAGTCTCAGGCCAGGGAAGAATGTTAAATAGAATAGCCAAGAAATGGTCATAAGTGAAATCCATCACAGCCCATCACTTCACACGTGCCATAAATCATCAGCAAGATGCCAACTGTGAGTCACATGAATATCTGGGTGTAGGAGGGCATCATCAATAACACCCAGTGTTAATAGAAACAATCTGATTCATGCTCAGTTGCCCACTGCTGACAGTCATTGATCTGCTCACATGGAAGGACAAAGACTTCTGAATTCTAGGCATGATTTTAGAGCAGATCTACACAATGCCCTTTTAAGCACCTAAAAGATATTAATCAAACTTCCGATATTTTTAGTTGGAGATTGTTCAGTCTTTACCACGTAGTATTCTGAGAAAGACTGATGCAGGACCCAAGTTGGTACTGGATTGTCGAAAACCCATCCATACAGCAAGAATCGGGTTCATGTGGGCCTTACCTCAGGCTGCAAATCAATTTCTAAGATGAGAAACAGAAATCTAGGATACTAATCATTAGGAATATCTGAGGACCTTAATGACAAACAGAACTCAGATATCTTCTCTGTGATTGCTTCACTTTAGGGCATAGGGACCTGCACATACGGTGAAAATACCAGAGTTGATCTTTAAGTTTACGCAAGGCAATGATCTTTGTAAGCATATTCATTTGTTATTTCATTTAAAAATAATGGAATCTGCTTTGTGAAAATGGCTGAGAGCTGTTTTAGAATATGTATAGGCTAAAGGAGCAAAAATTGTTAAGTTAGATAAGAAAAAAACATAAGGGATTTGGGGAGAAGAAAGGTTGGTGAAAAGTAGAAAGATATGAATGAGTCTGACATGTGTGGATTTATAACACAAAGCACACACGGGACCTTGTCTCCATGCATACCATAGGAAAAACTCCAAAAATAAACAAATCTGGGTCTCTAAAACTTTTAATGAAATTGATTTACTGAAAGTACTTTGACATTACAAATTACACGTCTCTTCACCTGTACGTAAGGAGGCTGAACTTCTCTGATTATTTTAGGTCATATATTTGTGATGATGTAACCATCAATTCCTCAGAGGAACAGGGACAAAAACACATTGGAATTTGGGGAAAATAATAGAGTTTAAAATGTGAATTAGAACAAAGCTTCTAGAGGAGTAAAAGTAGTATGTATGCTAACTAAAGAGAAGTAGAAGGAATTAAGTCAACCAAGAAGACACTGTTTAAAGGAATGGCTTCTCCAGCTTTGACTGAAGAAGCAGCAAAGAGCTGACTCACAGTGCACATCATGTACAGGCCAAAGAGAAAAGCCTGTCAGTCAGAGAAAACAGCACCATTGTGAACGCGTTGTGACAATAAGTGCTCAGTCAGCAAAGGGCTCTGTCTTCTACCAAACACTGAAAGTTAACTGAAATAGGTTAATGAGAGAATAAAGAAAATATATAATGACCATAACTTCAGCTACCTAGCTGATAGTTGCAAAAACAAACAAACAAACAAAACAAAACGAAAAAAAAAAACAAACCGTCCATTTCTCAATTTTCCAGCCTGTGTGTATTTTAAATGTCAGTAGTTTTCTCTTATTCCCTCTCACTAGTAAGGTTAAATGCATAATCTTCTAAAGACACTCCTGGGAGGTTGAAGTAAGAGGAAGAAAAGGGGTATGGAAAGCTACAATCTAGCTGGCCTTTTGACCATTCCCTCTTTGCTGCTGTTTAAATTCCTTTACACGCTTTATTCTAGAATACAGATATATGAAGTGATTGCAATCCCTGTTCTCCTTGATTTTCGGAATGACCATTTGACTTCCTTGAGAAATTATAATATAAGTACAGGTGATTTTGTCACCTCTGAATATAAACAATCATTGAACTCCATTCTTGAGATATTTCATAATTGTCTACCCTCACTGGTATTTTGAGGAGACGTACTCATACGGATACATCAGGCTACATCACTGAGAGGGCCATGGACACAATGCAGTTTGCCTGAAAAAGGCCTAAATGGTTGTGTTTAGTCCTTTGGTATTTGGGATTATTACTATGCTACAGCATATACTATTCAAGTTACTATGATGCCCAGTGCCTACCATTGGGGAATATTTGATCACACTGTGAACTCTGAGTTTGCATTTACACTAATTAAACAAAATTATCCACGAGGCTGTATTAGCAACTAGTTGACAGAAAGTAATAACAGAGCATCAGAAAGCATCTGGGAGAGATATAAAGACACAGGAAGTAGTAGGGTGGGGTTTGGAGTGGCACAGGTTTTCTGAAAAGAAGTGGGGATCTTTTCAGAGATGCTAGCTGGAAGAGAGGGTTAGCTGCTTGCTACTCAGTTTCTCCGACTCTCAAGTTTTCACCTCAGCTACCTTTCCTTAGTGGCAGCGACAGGGCCGGTGCCTGTGGGAACAGAATTCCCTCCAGGCTTTGGCCTGAGTGTCTAGGCCACTGCCAGAGAAGCAGGCCAGTAACTGTGGTGTTGCGATTGCTGGCTGAAATAGCAGTAGATTAAGGTACAGCCACTGTGGCAAAATTAAAACAGCAGTCTACAAAGACTATGAATAAACAAAAATATTTTTTTGTGTGTTAAGGATTTATCTGCACTTTTATAATCAACCTTTTTATAAGACGTTTTATTATTTTAATCAACAGATATCATCCAATACAGCTATTTTAGTAAAATTCAACACTAAATAAAATAGATTTAAATTAAAGCAAAACCAACACAAAACACAATGGAAGTGACTTTTTAACTTCGTGTGTCCACTCATCCCTCCCTATCAGACTTTCTTTAAATCAAAAGTCCTGAAAGAAGTATTAATTTAGCTAAATACCTTAAAAATATTTACCCACTCTTCCATTTTGGTGTCAAGCAGGATTATAAGGTTTATCTTTCTCCTTGTATTCATTTCATAGGACGTCTTTCTCAAGACACTTTTTGGTCGTAGGTTCAAGGTCAGGAAGCTAGCAGGACATGACAGTCAGCATTTTCAGCTTTTTGGGTTGTATCCGATTCGTCAGCCGTCACTGTAATCTCAAGGTTTTTTGGACTCCTGCAAGCAAAGGAGCATGCTCGCTTACAGAGGCTACCCTCAGGCCACAGTTTGCCAAACCTAAATTCAGATGCTTATTCCAATTTACCTCTCTTATCAGCTATCTTATCTATAGCAGATTTTGGAAATACAGTAACTAGATCATAGTCCCATCTATTTGACAACATATGTTCCTCAGAAGAATAAAGTAAAACACAAAATCTATTCGGGTAACCCTATCATATCCTTTAAAAAAAAGTAATTTCTTACAACACTAGTTACAAAGAAGAGGTTTTTATTTTTTAAAAGAAAATACTAAAACAGATTCTATAGCATTGTAGGGTATGCTAAAGCTCATTTTCCTTGGCATTATATTTTAAATGGACCTTTTATGAAAGCATATTTAGTTTTTATTCTATACACAAAACAAGAGATAAAATCTTCATGAGATAAAAGAAATAAAGGACAGTACCCAAAGTAAAGCAAAGATGAATCTTTCAAATTATTTTCAGAGGCTGAAATGATGATTGACGTAACCTAGTGTCTTTCCATCAGGAAAACATTATCCCATCTCAGATTGGTTCTGGGTTTATTAGTTCACAATAAAATGGCTCTAAAACAGCTGTATACACAGGATGCTATTGGAAATAACAGTGAAGGAGAAACAAAAAGAAGAAAGGCAAATATACCTGAATTTCCTAGATTGGAAAGACAACAATTTTATTCTTTCCAACTTAAGTTTCACATGAATTAATTTTAGTGCACTCTATTTTAAATTAATGAGGCAAAGAAACCAACAAGGAAGCTAGCTGTGACAAATGAGCTTAAATGCACAGCTATTTGAAGACTTCAAGCTATTTTTGTTTCTTCCTTCAAATAGCATGTGTGTGCAGGGAAAAAGACATGCATAATCCAATAGTTTAGCGTGTGTGCAAGCCCAGCTAAGATACAAATTAGCCCTCAAAGGTATCACATTAGTTTTTATTCATTTGTTTTTAGTCTTTTATGGTGGTTGATCTTTCTTATTTGGCTTATGAAGACCAAATAATGATCGACAAGTTGAAAATCTATCGTTACATATAAATTGCCATATAGAATTTTTACCTGTTTGTATTCAGCAATTTTGGTATGGTGGTGTGAAGAAGAACAGCTTTGAAAATTTGGTCTGCAGCTGTTGGAATTGTTTAACATGGATTAGGAGGTGTGACCTTGTTAGAGGAGGTGAGTCACTATGGATGAACTTTGAGGTTTCAAGAGCCCACACCATTTTCAGTGCTTGTAAGTAGATAAATATGTCAGCTCCCAGCTATTGCTTTAGTGTCGTGCCTGCCTGATTGCTGTCATGTTCCCCACCACGACAGCCATACACTCATCATCTGAACTGTAAGCCCCAAATAAGTTTTTTTACTTCAAATAAGTTGCCTTTGTGATGGTGTTTCATCAGAGCAAAAGAGAAGTAACTGAGGCAGTTGGGATCCTAAAACTTGCTTCATTGGCCCTAGAGTATTTCATAAGAGTCATAACATCATATTGAACTTGTTCTCTAAAGCAACATGTTCTAATATTGTTTTAGCACGTATGTTCTATACCTGTCTTACTCCACATTAGCTTATGTGTGTAAAGTTATTGGGTACTGGTCTAAACTTTACAACAGGGATTTTACTTGAGAGCTTTGTCCCATAAATGTGCACCCAGGTATAGTCAAAAGTTCCATTATCAATCAGCATAATGGTCTTACACATACATACCTCAGGGAGAATACAATAGTCAACTCCTGAACACTCCAAAAATATTTATTTAAAGGGAACTATCAGTAGTTTTGTGAGTACATGTCTTTTTCAAGAAAGTCTGTTGTACTCTTACAAAAATTTGATGACTTGAGTCAATTATCTTTTTGTTGTTTAAAGATTGCAAAATGTATGTTAAGTGTCGCTATGCAAGGAGACTGAAAACAAGGCAGGAAAAAATGGTCACTGTGTTTCCAAGGTTATTAAGAACATTCTAAGGGTAGTATATAAAAATACAAAACAAAACATAACTCAGAATTAATAATATGTGTTGATTTCTTGATGTGGTTAATGCTGATAAATCTAATAAGACATTGGATCTCTATGAAATGTGGAATATGCTTTATGATTCCAATACAATTCTACTAAAGTTTCTCAAAATGTTTTTCAAATTAACAAAACTCACAAGACTTCAGAAAAATGGTGAAAATCAGAATCTTCTGTTCCCTTCCTCTCTTTTATAGACATTGACTTCTGTGGGAGAGGCAACAACCTCAGCAGATTCAATCATAAGGGAAAACAAGAGGGTCCTACATATGCATTGCTTTCCCTCTCATCCATTCCACAGGTTTCAAATGTTCTCTTGATGAAATCAATAATGTAGCCTGAACTTTGATAATCTCTGGTTTCCAATCCTTTGGAAACTACATGAAGACCAGGTTTGACCAAGTTTTAACAAAAGCAAACAGTGATTGAGGTGACTGCCCCTCTCCTGGTTACTTCTTGTCTGTTCATGATTGTCTCTTACCCTAGAGAAACCAGGATCCTTTCCATGTCTTCAGCAGTCAACTGTATAATGGATTTCTTAGGTGTGTTTTAATTTTATAGATTCTTTCATAGTAAACTCTACTGGTTATAATGCAGGCTTTTCTTGGTAATCACTACCATAATGCTCTAAAGAAAGTCCTAAATTGTGACCAGTAATATAAATTTTAAGTACTTTGGTAAGCAAATTGAAAATTTTAATCATAGGTAAGATTTTCAACAGCATTCTATTAATGTTATCCTATACTTATGCCTTCCAGATAGGCATTTCTGCCATAAATCACTCAAGACACGTCCTCTTTGCACAACACTAGACTGGGTATAAGAATATTACAAACTAAGGTAAAACTCTTGGACCCTATATGTTTGTATAAGTGATACCTAGCTCTCTGAGGAGAGTTGCTCAGGCTCCCAAACTGCCCCTTGACAAAGCAAAACACAAGCTTTTGTCATTGGATTCTGTGTGAAAATATAGCAAAGCCTTCCTTAAGAGGTGGAAATTTCTGAGAATGGTTTTACACAGGGAAGGTCAAAACATGTAAGGCACAGAAGGACCAACAGCAAAAAAGAGAGAGGAGAATAAGGAAATAAGGTGAGGAAAGAGAATGAAAGAATGGATAAAAAGAGGAAAGGAGAGAGGAAGGGAGAGAGGAAGGTTGATTGGTTAACAGAAGAAAACTCAGGATGTCATTGTGAATCTCTTCCTTTTCCACAAATTATATTGTGGGATGAACTTTTGAAAAGATTTTTAGTGACCATCCTGCTTTCTACCTTTAAAAACCCATGTGCAACCATCTTATACAATTTAAAAATTACAGTTAATAAAATCAGAGAAACTAGACAAGCAGGCAGTATAGTTGACCATTTTTAGCAAGTCCCCCCTAACCCAAAGATCAATTTTTCATTTCATGTGGTACTGTAATGGCTAGTTTGGTGTGTCAGCTTGACACACAAGCTAGAGTCATCAGGAACCTCAGCTGAGGACATGCCTCCTTGAGATCCAGCTAAAAGGCATTTTCTCATATAAACATCAGTTAGGGACAGTCCATGGTGAGTGGCATCATTCCTGAGATGCTGATCTGGGTTCTATGAGAAAGCAGACTGATTAAGCCAGGGTAAGTAAGTCAATAAGCAGCACTCCTCCATGGCCTCTGCATCAGCTCCTGCCTCTGGGATCCTGTGCTATTTGAGTTTCTGTTCTGACTTTCTTCAATGATAAACAGCAATGCTGAAGTGTAAGCCAAATAAACCCTTTCCTCCTCAACTTGCCTTTTGGTCTTGGTGGGTTTTTTTTGTTTTGTTTTGTTTTTTTTTTGTTGTTTTGTTTTGTTTTTTTTTTTTTTTTTTTTTTTTTTTTTTTTTTTTTTTTTTTTTTTTTTTTTTTTTTTTTTTGCAGTAAAAGAAACCCTAGCTAAGACAGTCTTTGGTCTGAAAAATAAGTTCAGCAATTTCATCAGTATGATCATTTATTGCTCTTCATTTTCAGATGAGTTCAGTTGTAGGTGAAAGGATTGTGGAATAAAGTATAAGAACTAAGAAAGAGTTTTTTTCTGGTCATACTGATGAAATTGCTTCTCTCAGCATACAGTTTAGTTTTCCCCACCTAGCTCTGTTCTACCTTATCAGGCCAAGCCAATTTCTTTATTAACCAATGGTATTCACAGGAGCCAGAGGGGAATCCCACATCATATTATGTTTACCTTTTAATCATTTTAAGGACTATTGATATGATAAAATGCACAGTTCTCATCTTAGAAAAAAATAAGATATATTTATTCTGGATCCATTTTGAATGACTAGGAATACAGATTTAGGTTACCCCAAGTACCATGTGAAAACATGGAAGCAGTTTCACAGGGTTTTTACAGTTTTACAGTACAAAGTCATAACTCAAGACAAGTTTAAAATACATTGGTGGATACACCAGAGAGGCAGATACATCAAGATGGGGAAAGCCCTTTTTAATAGGTCCAAGATGCTATCTGATAATAATCTTGGCTCTTGGATTGGTAGAAGCTAGTGTCCTGCTAAGTTAATAGCTTCTAAGAGGTCTTTCTTTCTTTTTTTCTTTCTTTCTTTTTTTTTTTGATGCCTATGATGTCATAGAGGTTTTTATTTATTGTCACAAGTTACTAGTTCAAATATAGATTGGGGTAACAAATGACTGTTCCAGAAGGTTAAAACTACCCCAAGATAAAGTAATTCACTTCTGAACCAACACAATTCCAATCTCCACAGAACACTGAAATTCTAATTGCCTCCTTTGTCTATGAACACAAAGAAACTCTTTGTAGGAGGTTTTGGTTCAAAGCCAGATGCACCTACTGTTCAGGAATTTTCACCTACAGGGCATTGGTGAATAAGAATATATCCATGGGAAGTTTTAAAGGAAATAGAAGTATCTAAATAATGAGAAGAGAATTTCAAAGTGACAGAATTTGGGTAAAAAGCCTTCACTTAATATACAGTTCATACTATTCTACTTTGCCTAGACAATAGAACTCTAAGAATTATTTAGGGGTTGAACACACCTTACTATAAGGAATGAAAGGTGGTGTTCTCCAAAATGACCAACAAAAATATTTTGGATTCATTATGCTCTTTAAAGCCTTGCCCCCAACCATCAAGAGATGAAATCTATCAATTCCTCCTGATTTTTAAAGTCAAGCAGTCCTGCAACCTGTTATAAGCTTGGTGAGAAATGTCTGCCGTAGGCTTCTGTATTGGAACACTCGGTGCCTGGGTAGACCTCATTTGGAACCTTACAGAATGTTTAACATATGAGTTCCATTAGAGGAAGTGGGCCACTGGGGGTGGGACGTGATTTATCGTTCTGCTTCACTTCCTGTTCTCCTTCTGCTTCCTGAGTGTAGATACAATGTGAGCATTGGTCCTGTCACCATTCTTCTCCTGCCTGCTCGCCAGGTCTTCCCCGCCATGATACACTCTATCCAGCTGGAATTGTAAACCAAAAGAAATCCTTTCTCCTATAAGGGGCTTTCATGCGGGTATTTTATCACAGTGGCATCCCGCAACTAGGCCAGGACTGTGTTAGCCAACAGGGTGAAAGCTGCTCCCCTTGATTTCAGAGAACAAGTCATAAAGAAGATATAGCATCTGGCTCTCTTATATTCTCGGAGAGAGACTCTCAGCTGCCACAATATGGCATGCTCAGATTACATGAAATCATTCACGAAAGTCTAACTATGGCTTTGCTTATACTTGCTGTCAACCACAGGATGTGTGAATAATATTTCAAATGATTTCATCACCCTCGCATCTTTGACATCATCTGATGGAAGTTCCAGAATCCTGTAGCACTGACAAGCTATCTAAGAATAGATACAGAGAAATGGATCTAACCACTAATACTGACACTAAGTTTTCCTAAGTGTCACAGGCACAGGTTCTGATTCGTCATTTTAGCTTTTCTCATACTGATGTGAAGAAAAACTTCTCCTGACTGGCTCTATTGTAGCAGCCTATACAAAGAGTAGAATGCTAAAAAAGGAAGAATTAGAAAAAGCTCTTTGCTTGTTGACGCTCTACATGGAATTCTGAGGGAATAGAGTTTTTTTTTTCTTATAGTTGTTACTTAAAGAACCAAGAAAATCCTTAGGATGCCCATGAAAATGGCAAGTGTGTTTTAGAGCACTGGAAAAGAATGGCACCCTTTCAAGCAGTTTTAGTTTGAAACTAGGCTTTTAAAATAAAGCAAACTTGACAAAGTTTTATATAGAGGTTGCTTTTATGTAGCTGTAACTCTTTAAAGAAATACATTGAATCAGAATGAAAACTTACTTTTACTTCTTGTGATCATTAATATTGATTACCAACTTAAAAAGTCTGCAGTTGCCTAAGAAATAAGCCTCTGGCCATGCTTGGGAGGGACTATCTTGACTAGGTCACATGAGGTGGAAAAACCTGCTCTAAAAGTGGGTGGCACCATTCCCTGAGCTTAAGTGACAGACTGAATAGAAAAGAGAAAGGTAGCTGAGCACCAGCCCTCATAGTTCTGCTCCCTCAGTATGGATGCAATCTCACAAGCTGCCTCAAGCTACTGCCAGCCGGACTTCTCTGCATGACAGACTATGCCTGTGAACTGTGAGCAAAAGAAACCTCTTCTCCTTTAAATCACATTTGTGAGAATATTTATCACAAAAGCAAGAAGGATTCTTTTCCTGATCATTGGCTGTTCTCTATATAATTAATACTGAATATATAGCAAGGCTCATTTTCTTGTCAACAACTTACTTTTCTCTAGTGTTTAATTAATCATGGAATATATTCTTCTAGAGGAATACTACAACTGTATCTTTCTAAACAAGAGACTGAAGCATTAAATGTTTACCATTGCAATGCTCACTTTCATATACTCATTTTTAGTTACCATATGTTTATGCTGCTTAACTTTTTTAAAAAAATATATATAACAAATCTCTGAGGAGTTTGTTTGAATGAAATGGTAAGATTTCTTTCACAAGAACTTTAGAAAAATGTTCTAACCTTTAACTTGCACACAAAAGAAAATATTGTTTTACAATCAATAAAATGGTTTCAATGTGAAGCTTAGAATTATAAGCAATAGAAAACCAGCAGGAGTTTTTAGTAAAGAAATATTAGGCATAATGACACAAAACATTACAAAAATCTAAGTAGGTAGAAGGTAAACATCTTACTAGTGTGATTATGACATATGTTGGGGCTAATTTTACACTTTTATTATTAGTGACATTAAAAATCCTCACCTCTGTTCTTAAATATATGAGTATAATTCTGTTCGCATAAGGGATGGTGAGAAACGGTTGAATATCAATGGCCTGTGGCATCAATAATCACACTTCTTACTCCTAAGTAGTACTTTGCTCTAATTATATCCTTATATGAACTTGTGAATTATCAACATTTTACAGTATATAAGATTTTGCCTTTGGAAAAATAAGATGAGAAAAATTTCAGCTTGAAAATGTAGTCTGTCATTTCTCTCTTTTCATACAACACTGACCTAGTTTTATGAAATTAACTCTGCAAAGAGAAACAAAACCCAATACCTTAGTTGCCTAAATGGCAGAAGGGAGTATATTGACTCCCTCTCGATCCATAAAATGAAAGTCACCTATTTCATCTGTATGTTCAATCTGTATATTTTACTTGAATTTATTAATAAAAATCATCATTGTCATCCTCATCAAGAGGTTCTAGGCATTTTAATATTTATTTGCTGTTTGCTTGTATCTCCTTTGAACTTGGTTATTTTCTCTCTGGAATGTCTACTTTTTCTTTTTTTTGATGCAGGAAATGAAGTTCCTGGACTTGCAAGGAGACCATTCAAATAATACTGACATTTTTCATCAGCTTTCTATAAATTTGATTATAAACTTCTAATATGAATATCTGAGAATTCAATATTTTTTATAATTTTACTTTTCTCCCTGTCCAAAGCAAATTGATTTCAAAGACATGCAATATTACAATGCAATATTAAAAATTTACACATATTAATCGCCTATGAATATTTCTGATAAAGATTTGAAAACAATAAAATTTTAAAGTAAGCATAATAAAGTAAAATGTGGTCAAGATTGTAGTTGTATTTAATTTTTTTGTCACAATTCTTCCTAAGCAATGATCATTAGTCATTATCACATTAAATTTGTTTTCTTCAACCAACAATGAAGTGAAAAATAACTCCTTGAAATACAGAAGTGCAAAAGAATGAATGGGGAATAATAATAACAGCAGTAAACTGAAAACCAATATGAAAAATTATGGGGTATGTAACAGTTGCGCTTCTGAGCTGCACCAGTAAGAACAGGCAGAGATCACATAAAGGGATGTCAATAGATTTTTCGCCTCCTCCAGTAATATTCTGTGTCTTATTATGTCCTGGCATTTGCCGAACTTTTGAGACTAGAATGAGCAACAGTGTGTATGATGATTTGAGTTCAGAGATCCTGCCTTCAGATGAGTTATCAGCAAATATGGAGATCAAAACAAGGATTTGGTTGACTACAGATTTCCCCAATTCAGTCTTGGCATGTGTGTCCTGGATAAGTTTCTTTTAAGATGTTGGGCTTTCATAGCCCATTAGTATACAGTTGCATAATTTTTTTCTTCTACATGTTTCCAAAATCATTGCACTCCGTGTTTATTGCAACAGTATTCAGATTAGAAGGAAACAGAAGTGTCTATCAACAGATAAATGGAAATAAAGAAAGCATGGCTCATGCTCACAATTTTGCCACATTCCCCTGAAATAAGGGAACACAATCCTGTTGTACATGGTGCACCAGATATGTTTCTAGTTGCTGCAATTAATTACTGACAAAAATGACACAAGAGCTTAAGAGAGAAAATTTTTATTTTGGCACACAAGCAGGGAACACAACCCATTGAGTAGGAAAAAATCACAGCCACAGAAACTGAAGTGACTGCTCACATCAAGTCCTCAGTCAGGAAGCAGAAAAAGGTAACCAATGATTCTCAGGCTGCTTTCTCTTTTTTCCTTCAGTATACGCCTCCAGGCCACAGGCTATGGAAGCCCATCATCTTTTTCCTTCAGTATATGCCCCCAGGCCATGCAATGATGCCACCTGCATTTGAGGTGGGTTTTCTCTACTCATGTAAACCCTTTGAGAAATAACCTCATAAATAAATATAGAAATGTGTTTCCATGGTGATTCTAAATTTTGTCGAGTTGAAAATAAAGATTTAACCATTATTGTGGACTTACTGCTATTCTGGCTCTTACATTCATTTAGCCCCCTCTTCCAAGATGGTCCCTGAGCTATAGATGCAGGAGCTGGATACAGTTATATCCTTTGGGGGTGGGCTCCATTGCTCACTGAATTGTGTCCAGTTGCAATACACACAGACAATGAAACTGTACTCATCATACATACTTACATACACTAACACACACATATACATATCATGAAAAAATAAAAGGCTATGAAGTTCAGTGTAAAAAAGAAAGCAGGAGGAATTGGAAGGAGGGTCTCAGGGAGAGACTGGAGGTAGGAAAGGAAGTGGAGAAAGTGATACAAATCTATTTCAACTAAAAAACATATTTTATAAGATTAACCATCATATACGACCACATGAATAAATCTAGAGGACACTATTTTAGGTGAAGTAAACCAGGCCCATAAAGATAAATGTGACGTATTTTAGCTCATATCTGGAATTTTTAACTTGATTTTATGTGAGTACAGAAGAGGATGGCTGCTAGTGATGCATAGTGGTAGAGTGGTGGAGATGGGGCAGGGTAATTCTAGGTAATAGAAAAGAACAATTCAGTAATGTTACATGGCACAGTGGGGTAACTTCAATTGAAAATTTCTTATGTATTTCATAGTAAATATTAAGGAGGACTTTGAAAGTTCTCAACGCAAAAAAATGGCTAGTATTTGAAATGATGGATATGCAATTATTCTAATCCTATCCCTTATCATGTACACACAGTGAAATAGTACTCTTTAAATATCTCCTATGAATAAATAACATTAACCCTTTGCTTTAACTTCTGCTAAATAAACTACTTGGGCAGTCAAGATACTTCGGTGACTAAAAGCTCCTACCATGCAAACCTGAGTTTATTCCCCAAAACTTATGGGGCAAGTAGAAAACTGACTTCCAAAGGTATTTCTGTAAATATACACATTCATACCTTATTGCACATGTGCACACACACACACACACACACACACACACACACACACACAGAGCATATGATAAGTTTTAACTTAATAAATTTTAAATACCTTTTAAAATGCTATTTTAAAAATTTTGCAGGTAAAACATTTCCCTCACAAGACTAACAAACTGATTTCAGTTCCTCGAACTTATGTAAAGAAGGCTACATGTGGTGGTACATATCTGTAATTGCAGCACTTCTGAGATGGAAAGCAAAGGCAAGAAATTATCCAGAAGCTCATGGGCTAGCAAGCCTGAAATACGGCACAAAGGAGAAAGAAGAGATACTTTGCCTTCAGAGGATGAAAGGAGATAACCAAATCTTGAAAGTGGTCCTCTAATTTACACACATACACAAACTCATACACACACACAAACACACACACACACACACACACACACAGAGACAAGAAAAAGTAAGCAAATATATAAATAAATAAACCCCCAGAAAATAAAAAAAATGGACATACAAAGAAACAGATAATTCTTCAGTTAAAAAAGAACAGAAAATGTAGCTAAAACCAACCAAAAGCTAAGGGAAATTTAATGGGAACCCTATAAAAATATTTAGAGCTGGAAATGCACTTTAATCTCCGTCACACGATTTTTCTTCTCATTCAGTTATGATGCTGTTCTATCAGACTTTACACTTCTGTAGGACAATGTGGCTGAAGCAGACCTAAATCTCATATTCTACAGCAAAATTTTATGGAACAGAGGACATTTCTGTCACTTAACACAGATCTTGGAGCAATAGGAAGAATAAGGATTCCCAAGTATGTTGCTTCTGGCCTGAACTTAGGACTGCCATTAAAAATATATACCATAATCAATTTGGTTGAAAGTATTATTTTTTTCTAACCCATATGGAAGGGTTGCTGTTCAAGGTCAAAGTGCTGGAAAACTCGGAGTTTGGTGAGGGGCTATGCAGTCATTCATAGATAGCTATCTTTTCACTGAATCCTTACACAGTCAAAGGGACAGGGACCATTTTTGTCTTCTAAAGAAGGTACTATTCTAATTAAGGTGTGTTCTTGACTTGCTGTGATTTGATCACTTTTCAGAGATCCTTCAACCTAATACTATCACATTGTGGAGTAAGATTTCAGCAATATACTTTAGGCATTAGAAACCTTTCTTCTCATAAGGACTTGGCATATGTGATTAAATTAAGGACATTTAATTTAATGTGTGAAATGAAGTAGTTACCTTAAGTGATATGGTGGTTTGAACAGGTATGGCCCCCATAGACTCAAGTTTTGAATGTTTGACACATACGGAGTGGCACTATTTGGTGTGGCCTTGTGGTAGGAAGTGTATCACTCTGGGCCAGGCATAAATGGCTCATATATGCTCAAGCTACACCCAATACTCAGGTCACTTCCTGCTTTCTGTATATCAAGATGGAAAACAGTTCCTTCTTCGGCAGCATGTCTTCTTGTATGCTTCCATGCTTCTCACCAAGATAATAAGGGAATAAACCTCTGAAGCTGTAAGCCATCCCCAGCTAAATATTGGCATGGTCTCGGTGTCTCTTGACAGCCATAGAAACCCTAACTAAGTCAAGCGATTCAAATGCTAGTTCTTAAAATGCATGATTTTCAACTGTGGCTAGAGAAAAATATAACTAAAAGGAGAACCAATGGTAAGGGAGATTCAGTATTCCCGGCTTGCAACACTGACAATGAGACTCGTGAGCCAAGAAAAAAAAATTCTTCTATCTGAGCTAGAAAAGGCAAACAGACAGATCCACTCCCAGAGCACTGTAGACCCAGCTCTGATGACAACATGGAAAAAGCTCAGACCAATGGTTGTCATTCTTCTGACCTATAGGCACTGTAAGATGGTAAATTCATAGGGCACAGGCCTTAAACTGGGTGTTTTCTAGCACTCAACATAGAAAGCTAATACACCAAGTTGACAAGGATTGGAAAAATTTACACTTTTTACTGAACATATTGGTGTCAAAGGATATCTGTAGTAATCATGCCTGAGTTAAGAAACCAAATGCTGTCGCTTGGATATAAAGTGCCCAGACCCTGACCAAATGATCATGCTTTAAAACTTGATCCCCAGCTGTGGCTGCAATCATTGAGTGTTGATGAGTCATGAAAACTTAATCTGATTGATGAATTTATGTAGTAAAGGGTTAATAAATTTTGTTGTTGTTGTTGTTTTGGGATAGGGTTTCTCTGTGTAACTCACGGAGATCCACCTGCTTCTGTCACCCAATGCTGGAATTAAAGGTATGCACTGCCACAGCCTGATAGGGTTTATAATATTTACTAAAAAATTAAAATATTTTTTATCATTTTCCCCCTCTGTCAATTCTCCCCAGATCATTTCCAAACTTTGCGTACTCTCTCTTTCAAAACAAAAACAAAATAAGAAACAGAAACAAACACAAAAGAAACCAAGGAACAAAACACACAAAAAAATCAAAACAAACAGGCAGAAGATAATAAATGCCAAAACAGAACAAAACAACCCAAAAATCCCACAGTAATAACACTGAGTTTCTTTTCTTTTGGCCAGCTACTCCTGGGCATGCAATGTGCCCTGGGATGTGCTTGACAGATCCAGTGACATTCTATTAGAAAGGGTTGACACTTTTCTTTGCCAACAGGTGTCAATTGTACATAGATTCTTGGTTGGGGATAAGGTACTATGTCCACTTCTCCCTCTCTGTTTGGCTTGAACCTGTGCAGATCTTGTGGATGCTACCATAGTTTCCATGAGTTCATATGTGCATCATGCCTATTGTGTCTGAAAAACACTGTTTCTATCACCCCTGATTCTTACAACTTCTTCCTCTTCTGCAAAGATCACTGAAATTAGAGGGGATGAGTTTGATGAAGACATCTCATTTAGGACTGTGCTCTAAAGGCCATTTGTTTTGGAGACTATAAGGTTACCTTTTCCTATGGTTTGATAGCTTCTTCTCTAAAATGCAGTCTTCAGTAGAGACACATCTCACTGTCACTATCAGTGGCCCCTCAGTCTGCCCCAGCTGTCAACCCCCTTTAGAGGCACTTGGTTGTTCCCATGCTTGTTCACTCCCAGTCCAGTTGGAGTTGGTAAGCTTCTGTTAGCTCAAGCAAAGTGTCTAAATGGATGACCCCTCATGGTCTTGAGTTCCTTGTTCATACTCTCACTCCTTCCACTCTTCAACTGGATCTTGGGAGCTCAGTCCAGTGCTCCAATGTGGGTCATTGCCTCTGTTCCCATCTGTTGTTGGACAAAGGTTCTATGGTGATATTTAAGGTAATCATCAGTCTGACTATAGGGTAAGGACAGTTCAGACACCCTCTCCTCTATTGCTTAGGGTCTTAGCTGGGGTCATCCCTATGGGTTCTTGGGCATTTTTCTAGAGCCAGGTTTCTTGCTAACTCCATAATGGCTCTTTCAATCAAGATATCTCTTTCCTTGCTCTCATATCTGTCCTTCCTCTATCTCAAATAGTCCAGTCCCTCAAGTTCTCCTCAACCACCCTTCTCCCCTTCCTTCTACCTCCGGCCCCCCAAGCTCCCAAATTTTTGTCTGATTCCAATTTCCAGGTGGGTCTATATATGTTTTTGTTTGGGTTCACCTTATTACTTAGTTTCTCTAGGATCCTGAGCTATAGGCTCATTGCCCTTTGTTTATGACTAGTATCCACCTATGAGTGAATACATACCATATTCATTTTGAGGGTCTGGATTACCTCACTCAGGATAATGTTTTCTAATTCCATCCATTTGCATGCAAAATTCAAGATGTCATTAGTTTTTACTGCTTAGTAGTACTCTAATGTGTAGATGTGCCACACTTTCTTTATCCATTATTTAGTTGAGGGGCATCTAGGTTGTTTCCAGGTTCTGGCTATTACAAATAATGCTGCTATGAACGTAGTTGAAGAAATGCTCTTGTAGTATGATTAAGCATCTTTTGGATATATTCCCAAGAGTGGAATTGCTGGATCCTGAGGTAGGTTGATTCCCAGTTTTCTGAAAAACAGCCACACTGATTTCCAAAGTGGTTGCACAAGTTTGCATTCCCATCAGCAATGGACGAGTGTTCCCCTTGCTCTACAACCTCTCCAGCATAAGCTATCATTAGTGTTTTTGATCTTAGCCATTCTGACATGTGTAAGATGGTATCTCAAAACTGTTTTGATTTGCCTTTCCCTGATAGCTAAGGAAAAAGAACATGTCCTAAAGTATCTTTTGGCCATTTGAAATTCTTCTGTTGAGAATTCTCTGTTTAGTTCAGCACACCACTTTATAATTGGGTTATTTAGAATTTTAATGTCTAATTTCTTGAGTTCTTTATATATTTTGAAGATCAGTCCTTTTTCTGATGTGGGGTTGGTGAAGATTTTTTCCCATTCAGTAGGCTGCCTTTTTGTCTTATTGACTGTGTCCTTTGCTTTACAGAAGCTTCTCAGTTTCAGGAGGTCCCATTTATTTATTGATGCCATTATTGTCTGTGCTACTGAGGTTATATACATACACAGGAAGTGGCCTCCTGTGCCTGTGCATTGAAGGTTACTTCCCACTTTCTCCTCTATCAGGTTCAGTGTGGTTGGATTTATATTAAAGTCTTTAATCCATTTGGACTTGAGTATTGTGCATGGCAACAGATATGGATCTATTTTCATTCTTCTACAGGTTGACATCGAGTTATGCCAGCACCATTTGTTGAAGATGCTTTTTTTTCCCCATTGTATATTTTTTGCTTCTTTGTCATAGGTGTGTGAATTACTATCCAAATCTTCAATTCGATTCCATTGGTCAACGTCTCTGTTTTTATGCCAATATCAAGCTGTTTTCATTACTGTAGCTCTGTAATAGAGTTTGAAGTCAGGGATGGTAATGCCTCCGGCAGTTCCTTTATTTTACAGGATTGTTTTGGCTATCCTGGGTTTCTTGTTTTTCCATATGAAGTTGAATATCGTTCTTTCAAAGTCTGTGCAGAATTGTGTTGGGATTTTGATGGGGATTGCATTGAATCTATAGATTGCCTTTTGTAAGATTGCCATTTTTACTATGTTGATCCTTCCTATCCAAGAGCATGGGAGATCTTTCCATTTTCTGGTATCTTTTCAATTTCTTTCTTCAAAGACATAAAGTTCTTGTCAAATAGGTCTTTCATGTCCTTTGTTAGTGTTACCCTAAGATATTTTATGTGATTTGTGGCTATTATGAAAGGTGATGTTCCTCTGATTTCCCTCTCAGCTTCTTTATCCTTTGTGTACAAAAGGGCTACTAATTTTTTTTGAGTTGATCTTGTATCCTGCCACATCGCTGAAGGTATTTATCAGCTGTAAGGAGTTCTTTGGTAGAGTTTTTGGGGTCACTTATGTACACTATCATATCATCTACAAATAACGAAAGTTTGACTTCTTCCTTTCCAATTCGAATCCCCTTGATCTCCTTATGTTGTCTTATAGCTATTGCTAGAACTTCAAGCACTATATTAAAGAGATATGGAGAGAGTGGACAGCCTTGTCTTGTTCCTGATTTTAGTGGAATCACTCTGAGTTTCTCTCCATTTAATTTGATGTTAGCTGTCGGCTTGCTGTATATTGCTTTTGTTTTATTTAGATATGATCCTTGTATCCCTAATCTCTCCAATACCTCTATCATGAAGGGATGTTGAATTTTGTCAAATGCTTTTTCTGAATTCAATGAAATGATCATATGGTTTTTTTTCTGTCAGTTTATTTATATGGTGGATTACATTGATTGAGTTTCGTATGTTGAACCATCTCTGTAATTCTGGGATGAAGCCTACCTGGTCATGATGGAAGATTTTTTTTGATGTGTTCTTGGATTCAGTTTGCCTGAATTTTATTGAGAATTTTTGCATCCATGTTCATGAGTGAGATTGGTCTGTAATTCTCTTTCTTGTTTGAGTCTTTGTGTGGTTTTGGTATCAAGGTAACTGTAGCTTCAAAAAAGAGATAGGTATTAGCTCTTCTTGAAAGTTCTGGTAGAATCAGCACTAAAACCATCCAGCCCTGGGCTTTTTTTTTTTTTTTTTTGGTTGGGAGTTTTTTGATGGCAGCTTCCAAGCTTCCATCTCCTCATGGCTTATATGTCTATTTAAATTGCTCACCTGGTCTTGATTCAAAGACACATTTTATAACTGCTATACTTGTTCCTCTTTTGACATGCAATAAATGGCATGAAATACTTGTTTGCTTAATGCTGTTTAACCATTACTATATAGTGGGTACAAGCAGAATATAAGGTCACTTAGTTTCTTCCAGAATAAAACTGAGAAAGGATGAGTATTATTTTCAACTAAGTTATATCAACCCAAATCAAAGTCAACAATTCATTCCTAAACACGTGGAGGAGAAATGTATGTATAAATAGCATTTAATTTAATCAATAAAATTAAGGTAGATATGTAGTAGTAAATTTTTGCAGTTTATCCATTCCTATCCAAATGACAGAATTCAAAATTGGAGAGATATGGTATTTTAGATATGAAGAAGGTACTAGCCAAGGTACACTCCTATCCCAGAGAATTGTGTCTTCCAGTTCCCACTAGTCACAGAGCCACGCACTTTTAATGCAAATCCCCAGAGTTTTATGAGATCATGGTCCAACACCTTAGAGGATAAGCCTAAAGGCTTCTATACACACACTATATGCTGAGTGAAATACCTATAACATCTTAGTCAGTGAGGTTGCCCACTCAAATTGCACATCTTTTATAGAGGTATATTATTTGTATTTTAATAAATAAATCTTGCCTGAAGACCAGAGGCAAAGCTAAAGTCACTAGGTGTCAGTCAATGGTGATATACACCTTTAATCCCAGGATTTGGGAGACAGAGTCAATGGGATCTCTGTGAGTTCAAGGCTATCCTGTGGTACACATGATCAATGCAGAAATAAACCCAGGTGGTGGTGACTGTAATCCCAGTACTAGGGAGTCACAGGCCTTTAATCCCAGCAGTAGAGGGAATATAATATGAAAGGAGAAAGGGGCTGTCTTCTCAGTCTATAGTAGCCCAGCCTTGGTAGTAGGAATACTTCTCTAGTGGTTTGGTTGCTTTGCTTTTCTGGTTTTTGGTTGAACCCCAGTTTCTGTCTCTGGATTTTTATTATTCATGCTACAAACTTTTAGTTATATTGAAAGAGTCCTAAGCTGAGAAACAGACTTGAAGTTTTGCAAAGCTAGTTATCTAGAACCTCTTTACCTAATGGCACTTCTACACATTATGGTTTTTCTTCTCAAAAAAAAAGGGAAAAGAATATACAGTTGCTTAAATGAATCTCAAATTTCAGAGTTTCTATGGAATTTTTTGTATGAAGTTATAACACATAAAAGATTGAGAAGCTTGAACATTCTGAAATTCAGAAGTTGTCCATAGGTTTCAAACAACTGAAGACTGATTATTTCATATTTCAGTTTCTGAAACATATGACAAACTATAAATACTGCTTAGACTTACAGACTTTTCTACATATTTCACAAGCCACACTACTCTGTAATAGCTTTGAGTCAGCTTACCTGACCCCACTCCACAGCTGAGCAGTGAAATCTAGAAACATGGGCTCTCAGAGAAAAATGGGGCTCTGTGTTTTGCCACAAGATAGAGGTTTGTCATTGTAGTCTAAATTCTGGGGATTTTGGAACATTAAACATGTTACAACAGTAAGAAAGGCACACAGAAAGTAACAAAGGACCCTCTGGCACCAAATGCCAATCATACATCTGATAGACATTGTCCCCAGTCCCTTATGAAGTGAGGATAAATTGCAGCTTCCTGGAGTGATAATTTGTTTGTTTTTTACAAAAGATGAACAGATATATTTATTTAAATATTTTAGTGTTATTTGTTTTTATTATTTAAAACAATTTTTAAATTTAAATATTTTGATCATATTCTTACCTTCCCCCAAGTCCATACAGATCCTGTCCCCTCCAACTGACCCAACTTTAAGTTTTCTCAAAAAGAAGAAAAAAAACCATCCAATACAACAACAACCTCCCCCAAGACAAGAAAACAAAATAAAACACCACCCAGAAAAGGCAAAAATAGTCCCACAAAACTATAAGCAAATAAAAGCACACACACACAAAAACTGTTTGTCCATTTCGTGTTGGCCAAATGCTGAATGTTAGGTCTTCCCTGGAGTAGTTGTTTTATACCCAGCACCACTCCCTTGGAACAAATTCATTTTTCTTTCTCCCAGCGTATATAAATGGTAGTTCAGTTTTTAACTTTTACTGTAATGGCTAGTATTTCTTTTATTCAGTTTTTTAAAATACAGCAAAATAAAATATAATAAGACAAAGTAATTATCACATTGAAGTTAGACAAGACAAACCAGCAGAAGGAAAAGAGGCCAAGAACAGGCACAAGAAACAGAGACACACTCATTTGCACACGTAGGAATCCCAGAAAAGCACTAAGCTGGAAGCGAGTACATACACTCAGAGGACCTGGTGCAGACTCATACAGGCCCTATGCTTACTGCTTCAGTCCCTGTGAGTCTATACCAGCTTTGTTCATGATGATCTAGAGGACCTTGTTTTCTTTGTGTCTTCCATCTCCTCTGTCTCCTTACACTCTTTCTGCCTCCTCTACACTAGGATTCTCTGAGCTCAGAAGGGAGAGATTTGATGGAGATATCCCTTTTAGGGATGAGTGTTCCAAGGTGTCTCACTCTTTGTATAATGTTTGGCTGTGGGTTCTCTATATTCCCATCCACTGTGGGAGGAAGCTTCTTTGATGATGGCTGAACAGGCACGGATCTTTGAGTATAGCTGAATAGTATTAGGGTTCATTTTATCACTACATTCTTTTCATTGTTTAGAACAGTATTGTTTGGGTCTATGTAGTCTCCTAGGTTCCTGGTCACCTGTATTAGGTGTATGTTCTATCTCACAGAGTGGGCCCTCAAGTCAAATAAATTATTGGTTGGTTACTACCCAAAGATTTGTGCCAGTATTGCCCTAATATATCTTGCCTGTAGCACACTACTGTAGATAAAAGAATTTCTGGTTGACTTGGTGTTTACATTTTTTCTTTGGTAGCCTGCAGAGTACCTTTGCTATCCCAAAGTCCCTGGAACGCAGGTATGAAAGATCTCCACAAAGAGAGCAATGCCCTATTGCTAAAGACAACACCTACACAGCTTGAACATGGACAGGTTTGGGCTGATGGTTTAAAATAAAAGGACACCGGAGATTTAAATGCGTTTGCTACTAAAACGTCAGTACTTGGTATCACCTGCTTAGTTAACTTTGTAGTTTGAATAGCACTGTGTGTATGCATTTGAGTGAGGTGGGCTCCTATCTTTGCAGCTTTCTATGTTTTTCGTTACACTTTAGAAATCTCCCTTCTTTCTTCTCTACCTACTTTCTTCCTCCCTCTTCCTGTCTCAAATTACAGTGAGTAAAACCAGTTCGGCTCTCGTAGTTAAAAAGAATTTGTAATTTTTCTAACGAATCAAGCAAAGCAGGAAAGACAGTGGGCTCATGTAGTCAAGAGGGAATTAGGACACGCGCTGTAAACGATGCCATGGCCCTGCCTGCTTGGTGGAGAGCCATCCTTTTGTGCTGATGGTTGAGCATATACATCTTCTTCCCACAGCAGTCATCATGCCAGGGTGACAGTGTAAAGGGAAACCTCTAAATATCGCTCCATTCTCTGATCCAGATTCCCAAGCTCAACATCATAAACACACATTACGTTGGAAATAGGTTGGGATATGAACAGGAGCTGATCAATCATCCAAGCAGGGAGGACAGATTACACAAAGGCTCTTAATTCTTGGGACAGATGCAGCTGGAGCTCCTAGGCCTCCCTTAGACAAAGCTTCTTCAGCTGAAATCCTGAGGGAGGTTTAAACAATTACACCATCAACTGGCATTACAGCATCTACCCTTGGAAAGCTGGGTGACCAATGATCAGGCCCAGTGCAACAGTTGCAAATGTTTTGTAAATGCCCAGTTTGTCCTACCCAAAGCTTGTCAGGAGATAAAAGTAAATTCAGAAATAAAGTTTTTGAAGAGTCAATGAAGCCTATTGAAGAACTTTGCTGAGATGTTTTTATCTCTTGCCAATGTAAAAGAAGAAAAAGTAAAACTTCTGTCCAACAATCTCAAAATCAGTAAGACAAAGAAAAATAATCCAACCCCCAGAGTCAACAAAAGGGCCATTTACTATGTGTCACCCTGGGTGGACTTGGAAGCCACACTTCTCTAACAATCAGCACATTATTCCCACAGAATAATGCCAACCTATCAATGTAGGGCTTGTTCAATCAATTTGGAATTCAAATCTGAACATGTCAGGAAAGAACATGCTTCAAGCCCACTTACTAGGTTCAAGTCAAATATGGCAAGCAAAACACAAACAAAAGCAAAACGCCTTCTCTCCAAGACAGTGGTTCAAGACTAAAGCTTACTATACCAACTTCTATCCTTATCAGACTATCTTCAAGAGACAAGGGCACATTGCCATCCTGAAAAGATATGCGAACAGCATAACACAGAAACTTAAATGTGATTCACAATGTTATTCCAATGTAAGGGCTGGTAATTCACCAACATAAAAAATAAATTCATCCTCTGTTCTTAAGACTCTTTAGATTTTAAAATTGAAATGTCAGTGTGATCCAAACAAGCTATTAAAAGCTTCAAACCAACCAACAAACACACAAAAAAAAATAACATAGATGAGTTTTCAGAATGACTAAACCAAACAATTGTATATTCCATGGTAACTTCCTGTTATTAATGCATTTTAAGATTCCAATCACCATAAACCACCTTCAAAGCAGTTGTGATCATAGTCATTCTTCTTGGTAAACAAGACTGGGAACAATAAATTGCTCAGAAATAAAAGTCATTAGTGGAGGAAGGATTGAAAGCCTGAGAGCATCATTTCATAAGCACTTGCAATCATCCTTCATGTGCATCAATATCTTTACTCACTCTGGTCACTGTAACTGGGCCTTTTTGTGCTTTGTGTACGTGTACAAGAATGAGTGTGTGTGTTTGTGTGTGTATGTGTACTGCGTACGGGTATGGGTATGGGTGTGCCTGTGTCTGCATGTATGTGTGTATGTTTATGTATGGATGTGTGCATATGTGAATGTATATATGCATTTCAGTGTGACTTTGTGTTGTTTTTCTCTGGAAAAAGAATATTCCTTAAATTTCAAAATTCAGTTCGAGTCTATGTGGTAGTTTAAATGCAGGTGGCCCCATAATCTCATAGAGAGCGACAGTATTAGGAGATGTGGTTTTGCTGGAGTGGGTATGACCTTGTTGGAGACAGTGTGTCACTGTGGGAGCAGGCTTTGAGGTTTAATATGCTCAGGATACCGCCTAGCATGCCAGTCAACTTCCTTTTGCCTGCAAGATGTAGAACTCTCAGCTCCAGCACCATATCTGCCTGAATGCTGCCATGCTCCCCACCAAGATAATAATGGACTGGACCTCTGAACTGTAACTAAGCCACCCTAATTAAATGTTTTCCTTATAAGAGTTGCTGTGACCGTGGTGTCTCTTCACAGCAATAAAAACCCTAAGACCATGTAATTTTCAATATTTATTCAAGTTCAAATACTCACTACTTTAAAATATTTGATTAGAGGGAAAGGAATCACATCAAACTAAAGCTCTAAATCCCTTTTTGTAGTAATATAAATGGTATGAACACAGCTCAAAACTCATAACCATGGGACCAAAAGGAAATGGAAATGTCATTTGAAAGCCATGTGACTTATTTAAATATTACTAGGTCAAGAGAATCATCACTGTGAGATTAATTAAACTGCACTTAAGAAATAATCAGTCTTAGAATTTTTTTGCATTTGAATCACAGAAACTTCTCAATCTCTTTCTACAAATCTATAGAATGCAATGGAAAATCAAGTTAGCCCCAGGACTCAAAGAACCAGAGACTATACTACTAAATAAAAATTACTTTCTCCTTAAACCAGCACAGTATCTTCCATGAACTTTTATTCTAAAGATTCGAATGATTAGGTAAACTGTAGAAAGCTTAGTTTATTGAAAAGTTAGGACTGGGTGTTGTGAGGCTCAGATGTTTAGATATTTAACAAGTGCGTTTCCTAACAATGATGCGTTGTCTCCTGTGAATCAGAGAGGCCAATATAACAGCAATAACGAGATGTTACAATACCTGTGTATAACAGAATCCCATGACAAATGAACAGTGATTGGTTGTATGGAAACTCTGGTCCCTTGTTACAGCTCCTTCCCTGCCTATCCATTGCCTGACAAGGCTGTGTTGAGCCTCCTTCCCAGGCTTTATTGTAATACTTCCCTGTTCTTTTGCGTTTTCCCTTTCCATCTCCCAAGGTTTCTTAGTACTTCCTCCAGGAAACTTCTCTGACATGACAATTAGATCACAGTCCTCAGTTACATTCTCCTAGAGCACTGTTATCACCACATTCATCAAGTTTTCACTAAAGAGTTGACAGAGTAAAGAGTGTTTACTCTCTGTAGGTTAGGCTGTAAGCTGCAATAGGGACACTCTCTGCCTGATGTATTCATATCTTCTCCCTAAGACTTACAATAAGGTAGGTATTTGAGTAGGGTGAATGGAAGAAGGAAGCAAAAGGCAAGGTCTTAAATTACACTTAAAATCTCGTAATATAAGGACTAGCCAAGATCAATGAGAGCAGCCAGATGTCAGTCTGTCTAGAACGTGTGCCATGTGTAAGTCATAGATGTGTGCATCCTTCAACAGGAAACAACCAATCTTATGATCTGACCATTGTTACGAGGCAATCTCAATTCACAGTGATGGTCTGCCAACTGTATTTAGACTACACTGTATTTCCTGCATGTTCTTCCACATTAGATTTGTTTTCTTTTATTTAATAAACATTTACTGAATCAAGTTTTTTCTAAATAGTTTTCTGTTTACATAGAAAGAGATTAAATCCACAAAATTTATTCTGTTTTTACCATACCTACTTTAAGACATTATTCACCTAAAGTCAAATTGTGTGGCTTTTAATGAATCAGTTAATGTTTCAGATAATCAATTATGCATATTTAAATAAAAGTGTTAGTAATACTCTTTAGATCAATGCTGTGTGATTAAATCATATTCTATGGGTATTAGTGAGTGATTTTAAATTTTAAGAGATTGGCCAACATGACTGCCTAAACATGAATTGAACAAGAACAATAACAACAGGCATGATAAAGTAGAGAAAGGAAGCCAAGAGGCCTCAACCCTACACAAAGAACCACAGGTAACTAAGAAATGATGAGAAAGGGAGAAATAATCTTCCTCCAGGAAGAGCACATCAATTGGTTATCCAGTACTAAATGGTCAGAATTGAAAACATATAGAAAAGCAATATTATACAAACTGAGACTGTTGTGTTTAGGAATATATACATACATATATGTGTGTGTCCCATACACACACACACATGTAACAATAACTAATAGGAAAAGGTCAGGTATTTGAAAGAGAGCAGGGAGGCATAGATGTGAGGGTTTGACAGGAGGAAAGGAAAGAGAGAAGTGATTTAACTACATTATAATATAAAAAAATAAATATCAGAGATGACTATTGGTTTCTGGAGAGAAAGGTTGTAAATGTCTTTAATGGAAGCAAGTTCCCCTCCAAGTGTTTCTGACAGCCAGTTAGACAAGCCAAGAATAGGGAGAAGGCAGTTACTATGCACAGTTCCAACTTACACGAGGTATTATATAGTGAAAGGGAGCAGGGTCTCTCATGAGAAGATTATTGGGAATGCCAGCTAAATAACTGCCTGTTCACTAGTATTAGAACATGGATTAGTCTACATGAACTTAGAACTCTCTTTTTAACACACTAAAGAAACCCTCTGTGGGGTCAAACTCATTCTTAATCCAGGTTGCTTCAAACAGAAAGAAGTGTTTTCATTGGTAACAGTTGGGATGACACTCAGCAACTTGAGGTGGAAAAAATATTAAATGAGTTTTTTCAAAGTTCATGTCACCCCTAGGAATCAATAAGAGCAATATTAAATGTGAAATATAATAATGACTAGTATTCAATAAGGATTTATTTTATAAAATATATTACTCTTTGTATACATTAATGCATTTAAATTTAATACAAGTTGATTTTTAGTACTATTAAAAAAGAGAATACATCTATGTGATTATAAAATGATTATGTGGACATGGAAATTCTATGATGTTGAAAATATTATACAGAATGAATAACTGTTTTAGAAGTTATCTAGGGGGAAGATAGGTTCCCATAATACCTATCTGTATATCTAGCACATCACAGAGCTAAACAGAATCTGATCCAGTAGTTCAGAGTCAACTCTGAAAAGCAAGAGAACTTTGTGTTTTTCAGTAACAGACCCTAAACTTACTTCCCAGGGAGCATGTCCCCACATATTGAGCTCTAGCTAACCACTATCACAAAACAAGTGCAGAAGAAAAGCAGGCAATGAAAACCTTATGAATACTAAACATGCACCAGCTGTAAAAGGGAACTTCCCACAAATAAACTCTAAGATTTGAAAAAGGAGAGTATTAAAATACAGTAATCTCAACATGGTGGAATGGACATCATGATTAATATCATCATTAATATTATGAAAACGGTTCTAATCTCATTAAAGAAATTGGATAAAGCACAAAGTGACAGTAACATATTAGGATAAATTATCTATTTGATGAGACTCAGAAACTAATAACATAGTCTATTATTTATAGGAATAAAAACATAAATATAAGAATGTCATTAATAAAAGAAATGTCTCATAAACTGGAATGTAGGAATAATACAGTAATGCTATTAAAAAGTCTCTTATATCAAAGCATGTTTACAATATAAACATTATTTTGTATTTACACATATTGTGTGACATACTGCTACATCTGTATGTATATTAAGTATCTAAAATCCAAACTATGAATGCCTGACCTTATTCACAGAATCATTGAGTGTGTATACATGTATATGTGTACACATGTAAATAGATGTAGATATAGATATGTAAGTGGGGGTTATTGTGGAAATTGGCTCATATAATACAGAACTAAAAATTTTACAATTCTCAGTCTCTGAGTTGGAGAAACAGGGGTGTTTGTGGAAGCTGCTTGTTCATTCCTGGTTGCTCAGACCCAAAATAATCACACAGAAACTATATTAATTACAACATGGCTTGGGCAATGATGTGGGATTCCCCTCTGTATGCTGTGAACACCATTGCTGAATAAAGAACCTGCCTTGGCCTGTTAATAGGGAAGAACTTAGGTAGGCAGGGAAAACTAAACTGAATGCTGGGAGAAAGGAGGCAGAATCAGAGAGAATCAATGAAGCTATCACAAGAGACAGATGTGCTGAAACTTTGCTGGTAGGCTAAGACCTAGTGACAATTCACAGATTAATGGAAATGGACTAAATTAAAATGTAAAAGTTAGCCAACAAGAATCTAGAGCTAATGGACCAAGCAATGATTTAAATAATATAGTTTCTGTGTGATTATTTCAGGAGTCTGGGTGGCTAGGAAACAAGCAGCCCCTGACTACAAATTGGTGCCCACATGGCCAAATAAAATCCACTTAAAACCTGAGAGAGTTTGAAAAGGAATTATAGACACAAAAATACAGAGTTTAACAATGCTTCTTGATGTTTGCTGGTGGCTGCAGTTCCCTTAAGAGAGGTTTTTCTGACTCAGCAGTAGCAGAAAAAAAAATGTCACAATGTTTTAATATGCCAACTTTCTGGGCCATGCTGCTAGTGAAACCTCTGGCTCTTTCAGGATGCTGAGCATTTAAATAAGCTTTGTAAGCAGCATATTACAAGCTGCTTAATGGCTCGACATAGACCGGCTGCATACTTGGAACTGGGGCAATGTGCACAGTTGGCAGAGGCAGTGAACGGATTTCTACCATGTCAGACTGTGCAGAGCCAGCATGAAGTACCATATATACACTAGCAATGCTGCAGATTAGATTCTTAAGAAGTGCTTAGCATTTTAAGAAGTGCTTCTTGTCAGAAAATAAATACAGATACACAATAAAGACAGATTCAGATGAAAAAAAGACCTCTAAATGGGTCACAGTGTTGGAAAATGTATGTAGGCTTGGGAGAGAGAAGAAAAAGAGTATAGGGAGTTATTAAAAATGGGTTTAGTACAGACAGTGATAGATTAAAAAGAGTAAAGAAAAGTAAACCACGTAAAAATGAAATACACACAGAGATTCTAGATTATGTATATTATTGTGTTTTCTTTGAATTTTTTGACTGTGGAGGAGCTAAGTACAGAGAGACATTTCATTGTATGGGCTGCTAAGCTCAACCAGCATATATGTTTTAAAGGTATCTTGAATTCAAAATATGGGTCTAAGGATATGTTGCTTTGGAAAAGTTCTGCTTTTGTTTCCACAAAGGATGAAAACCTGTGGATTGTTTCCAGACTAATGTGGTTTGATGGACCAAGACCCCCTTAAAGGTCTCTGTGAATACCCCCCAAAATTACTGCACCCAACTGCTGACTGAGATAAACCTAGCACACATGGTGTACAATGAAAGACCTGATTTACAGCACCCCCAAACAGTGGGAAGCAGTGTAGAAAAGAACTATGCCAATATTTCCAAATATTGTTTATAAATGTTTCTTTACATTTATTTTTTTCATATTCTTTTATTTTTCATTCAAAAATTTACACTTCCTTCCCTTCTCCCAGTCCCCTCCCACTCCCCCCACCCTTCCTGCCTCCCTCCCCCTGCTTCCTAAAAGATGGCATGGTGCCCTCACCTGTGGGAAGCCCAAGGCCCTCCCCCCTCAATCCCGGCCTAGGAAGGTGTGCATCCATATAGACTAGGTTCCCAAAAGCCAATACATGCAGAAGAGATAGGTCCCAGTGCCATTATCATTGGCTTCTCAGTCAGCCCCCATTGGCAGCCACATTCAGAGATTCCAGTTTGATCATATGCTCATTCAGTCCCGGGCCAGCTGCATTTGGTGAGTTCGCATTAGATCAGGCACACTGTCTCAGATGGTGGATCAACCCCTCATGGTCCTGACTTCCTTTCTCATCTTCTTCCACCTTCTGCTTTTCGACTGGACCTTGGGAGCTCAGTCCATTGCTCTGAAGTGAATGTGGGTCTCTGTCTCTATCTCCACCCATCAGATGAAATTTCTATGGTAATGATCAGGAAATTCATCAATGTGACTGTGGGACAAGGCTAGTTCAGGCACTCTCTCTTCTGCTGCCCAAGTACCTAGCTGGGGATGTCCCCATGGACACCTGGGATCCCCTCCAGAGCCAAGTCTCTTGTCAACGCTAAAGTGACTCCCTTAATGTAGATATCTTATTCCCTTGTCCAATATCCACCCTTCCTCCATCTCCACCCTCCCACTCCCCCAAGCTCTCCCCAGTCCTTCCCTTTCACGATAGCCACAAATAGCATAAAGTATCTTGGGGTAACACTAACCAAGGAAGTAAAAGATCTATTTGACAAGAACTTAAAGACCTTGAAGAAAGAAACTGAAGAGGATACCAGAAAATGGAAGGATCTCCCATGCTCCTGGATTGGTAGGATCAATATAGTAAAAATGGCAATTCTACCAAAGGCAATCTATAGATTCAATGCAATCCCCATCAAAATTCTTCACAGACCTTGAGAGAAAAATCACTAACTTTATATGGAAAAACAAAGAGCCCAGGATAGCCAAAACAATCCTATATAATAAAGGAACTTCCAGAGGCATTACCATCCCTGACTTCAAACTCTATTACAGAGCTACAGTAATGAAAACAGCTTGGTATTGGCATAAAAACAGAGACATTTTTCCTTTGACCAATGGAATCGAATCAAAGACCTGGATATTAATCCACAAACCTATGAACATCTCATATTTGACAAAGAAGCTAAAATTATACAATGGAAGTATGAAAGCATCTTTAACAAATGGTGCTGGCATACCTGGATGTCAACCTGTACGAGAATGAAATTAAACTCTTATCTATCACCATGCACAAAACTCAAGTCCAAATGGATTAAAGACCTCAATATAAATCCGACCACACTTAACCTGATAGAAGAGAAAGTGGGAAGTAGCCTGAAATACATGGGCACAGGAGACCACTTCCTATGTAAAACCCCAATGGCACAGACAATAAGAGCAACAATGAACAAATGGGACCTCCTGAAACTGAGAAGCTTCTGTAAAGCAAAAGACACAGTCATTAAGACAAAAAGGCATCCTACTGAATGGGAGAAGATCTTCACTGACCCCACATCAGACAAAGGTCTGATCTCCAAAATATACAAAGAACTCAAGAAACTAGACATTAAAATTCTTTACATTTAAAGTGGGATATGCTGTAGATATTTGCATTGGTATGGATCTTGGTTTATTGATACAAATTTAAGGTAAATTTTATTAATAGATAATCATCTACAATAGTCAAGCTTGTAGTCATATTAGTTAGGTTTTCTAAATGTACAAAGATATATTTCAGTCGGATAGGGGTTTTTCAAATCTTTCAAAGACCTTCAGAATATGGCATTTAAAATGTTTTAAGAACTTGGGACTTTTCATGTCATGAGACACATCTGCTCCTGGTAGCACCAATTACTTCAAGAGAAAGATGGGCATCAAAGAGGCTCCTCATGGAGTTGTTTAGGCATTTGGGCAATAAACTGTTCTTGCCTGGAGTGCTTGATGAACTGGGCATGCAGGACCTGCAGAGACATGACTGCTGAACTTACCTAAAGATGAGATACTCCTTTGGGGTTCCTGCTTCATGAAAGGGTCTACAAGACATTCTGCAGGACACAGAAGAAAGTGGCTGAAAAACTGCCAATATGGTTGGAACTGTCTTTGAAATTTCTTGCTTCATGGAAAAGTCTGCCAGATACTATGGGCCTGTAGGCTGAAGGTGGGTACCCCAATGGTACAGAAGAACTTTAGGTGACTATCCAGGTAGTGAGATATCTTTGTCAATTCTAGAGTTTTGGAAGTTGCTTACAATGCACTTACTGTTTACTAAAGTAATGTTTTATCCTTCTGGAGTATTTGATGGAGCTGAAAAAGTTATAATTAAAGTTACAGTTTTCCTTAGTTATGATAAAAGGTAAAGTAGATATAAATATTATAACTATAATTATTGTTTAATACCTGATTTGTTATATGTAATTTTACTATGTTAAAGTTAAAACCATCTTTTTTCATTTAAACAGAAAAGGGGAGGTACTGTGTGATTCCCCTCTGTATGCTGTGAATACTCTTGCTGAATAAAGAAAGTGCCTTGGCCTGTTGATAGGGCAGAACTTAGGTAGGCAAGGAAAACTAAAATGAATCCTGGGAGTAGGAGGCAGAGGCAGAGAGAAACCATAGAGGCACCACTGGATACAGACATGCTGAAACTTTACTGGTAGGCTACAATCTCATGGTGATACACAAATTAATGGAAATGGATTTAATTAAGATGCAAAAGTTAGCCAATAAGAATCTAGAGCTAATGGGCCAAGCAGTGATTCAAATAATATAGTTTCTGTGTGATTATTTCAGGAGTGTGGGTGGCCAAGAAACAAACATGCAGCCCCTTACTACAGACCAATAACTCTAGTGTATTCCTAGCAAGCTCTTACTTCTTAAATTAACCCACTCTTATTATTTTATATTTTACTATGAGGCCCATGGTCTACTTGTAGTTCTGGGGCACATCTGTCTCCTTCAGTGGCTACATAGCATCTTCCTGACTCTGCCTACCCTCTCTCTTTCTCTCTCTCTCTCTCTCTCTCTCTCTCCATATATATATATATATATATATATATATATATATATATATATATTTCCAGCCATTTATTCATCAACCAAAAAAGAAACACATATACAGAAGGATTTTCCACACCATTTTACCTTTTCTGTTTAAATAAAAAGGAAGGTTTTAAGTTTAACATAGTAAAATTACATATAACAAAATAAGCATCAAGCAAGAATTATAGTTATAATATTTATATCAACTTTATATCTTATCATAACTAAGGAAAACATAATTATAACTATCTATTCTTCAACTCCATCAAAGACTCCAGAAGGATATAATATTACCTAAATTCAAGGAAGTGCACTGTAAGCAAATTCCAAAACCCTAGGATTGACAGAGACATCTCACTGCCTGGACATTCACCCAAGTTCTTCTGTTATGTTGCAGGCACCCATCTTTAGCCTACTGGCCCATAGTATCTGGAAGACTTTTCCATGAAGCAGGAAATTTCAAAGACAGTTCCACTTACATTGGCAGTTTGTCAGTAACTTTCTTTTGTGTCTTGCAGAATGTCTTACAGACCCTTTCTTGAAGCAGGAATCCTAAAGGACTGTCTCACCTTTTTAGGCAACTACAGTAGTCATTTTTCTGTGGGTACTGCTAGTCCAGTCAAACAGTTCAGGCAAGAGCAATTTCATGTCCAAATGACTAACAAACTCGATGAGAAGCCTCTTTGATGCCCATCATCCTCTTGAAGTAGATTGGTACTGCCAGGAGCAGATGTGCTTCATGCCATGAAAAGTCCTAAGTTCTTAAAACATTTTAAGTGCCATATTCTGAAGGTCTCTGAAAGATTTGAAGAATACCTATCTAACTGAAATATATCTCTATATATCTAGAAAACCTAAGTAACATGATGAGCTTGACTATTATAGATTACTATCTATTAAACTATATTTCTTAATTATACATTACATTTATAAATGAGCTGTATAAAAGCAATACCTTAATCAAGAGCAGAAATATACTTATAACAAAATTGACCTTAAATTTGTATCAATAAACCAAGATCCATATGAGTCCAAACTACTCATACCTATAACATATCCCCTTTAAATGTAAACAAACATTTATCAACAGTATTTGAGAATTTGGTTGTAGTTGTCTCCAAACTACTTCCTGCTTTTTGTTGAGCAAAGTAATTTTGGAGGTATTCTTTTGGGGGATCTTGTTCCATCAAATTACATTAGTCTGGACAGAATCCACAGGTTATCATCCTCTATGGAAACAAAAGAAGAAACCCTTTTCTGAAGCAACAAATCCTTAGACCCAAATTTTGAAGTTTAATGATACATTTAAACTATATATGTTGGTTTAGCTTAGCAGCCCATACAATGAAATGTCTTTCTATACTTAGCTCTTTCACAGTCAAAATATTCAATGAAAGCACAATAATATACATAATCCAGACTCTCTATGTATATTCAATCTTTACATAGCTTATTTTTCTTTATTCCTTTTATCTATGACTGTCTGTACTCTGTCTCTTTAAAGACTTTTATTTTTTAAATGATTTACTTTCTTTTATATCTCTCTATATTCTTTTTCTTTTTTCTCCCTAGGCTATGTACATTTTTAAAACACACTGTGACCCATTTAGAGGTCTTTTTCATCTAAACTTGCCTTTATTTTGTATCTGTAATCATTTTCTGACCAGGACTGCTTCTTAAAATGCTAAGTAGTGGGGCTAGGACTAAGGCTGCTTTGCCTTTTGACTCTGCCCAGTTCAACATGGCAGAGGTCCATTTACTGCCTCTGAGACTACCAGGTGGGAGCCATCCTCACAACCTCAACTCTGGTAACCAGTAGGCCCATGCTGCCACCATGTAACTTGCAGCATGCTGCCCACAAACCCCATTCAAGTGCTCAGCCTCTGGAAAAAGCCAGAGTTCATGACAGCAGCAAAGACCAGGAAGCTGCCATTTTGAAACCACACTTTTTTTTTGCTACCACTGAATCAGGAAGACCTCTCTTAAAGGAGCTGTGGCATGCCACCAGCAAACAGAATCCATCCAGAAAAAAAGTGGTTAAACTTTGGTGGGGGGGGGGTTGTGTCTAGAATTCCTTTCCAAGCTCTCTCAGGTTTTATGTGGATTTAGCCAGCACACATTGCATGCCAATCTCTTGTTGGAGCCAATTTGTTGCCAGAGGCTACTTGTTTGTTCCCAGCTGCCCAGACTTGAAATAACCATACAGAAACTATATTATTTGTAATACTGTTTGGCTGATAGCTTAGGCATATTGCTAGCTAGCACTTATATCCTAAACTAACCCATCTCCATTTATCTGTTCATCACCACAAGGTCATGGCCTACTGTCAAAGTTTCAGTGGACTCTGGTGGAGGCATCTTTCTCTGGCAGCAGCTATATGGCTTCTCATTGACCCTGCCTACTCTCTCTATATATTTCTTCCAGGCTCACTTTACTCTGTTAAGCAATTGGCTGAAAGCAGATTCTTTATTAACTAATGCAGTAAAACATATTCACAAGATACATCACTTCCCATATCACAAGGGAAAAGAAAATCAGCAGTTCAATTCAATCTGAGTCAGAAACTCCAAGTATCTAGAGATGTGGTAATTTCACTCCCAGTGCATATCTCTTAGGCTTCTATTTTGAAAACTGAATCCCCCCTCTCAAAAATGTGTACTGTCACTGGGAACCCCAGAGCATAAGGATGTGATTTCAGTTAAAATAAGTGTTACAGATACAACCAGTTAAATGAAATCATACTGGATTGATATGTGCTTGACCCAACTTCCCCGGGCTTCTTCACAAGAAGAAAAGATACACAGTGGGAGAGTGACCTTGGAAAGTTGAAGGCAGTGATTGCAGTTTAGGTGTCATAGGCCAAGGTTTGGGGCTGTACCAGAAGCTGGTACAGATGAAGGAAGGCCTACTAAAGAATTGTTACAGGCACAGCCCTGCTAGGACCTGTCTTTTAGACTTCTACTTTCAAGAACTGTCAGACAACAGGTTTTTCTTTCTGCTTGAAACCAACCAGTTCCTTGTTATACCATCTATGATTATTAAATTTCCATGATATCTTGAGTGGACTAAAAGATACAGACAGTATACAAAGCATTATTTCTCTGAATGTTAATGGGTTTGTGTCTAGAATGTTAAGCATTTAAATTAATAGATCAAGTAGAAAAGATCTTAGTGAAGCATTTAAAAAAAAAGTTTTCTGTTTGTTGTGGGTCCAATAGAAAAAGAATGTGAAGGATGATCGAGTCTGATGTCCATTCTGAACCTGGAGTATCCATCCCAAGGTCTTGGCCATAAACTCTCTTTGCTTCCAGGTCTTGGGACTCCAATATTATACAGACAGTCCCCTTCTGTGCTCTATTGCAGATCTTGGACCTCTGGATTCAGGCTGTTTGACACTGCCAGAGTTACTCGCTCTTTAGCTAAAGGAGGACAAAATGAGGTCTTCTCCAGCTTCCATGATTGTGTGAGCCAATTTCTATAATAAACTCCTCTCTTCTTATCTCTCTTTATCTATCTTCCTATCTAATGTTTTATCCATCTTTTAATATCTATCTAAATCAGTTCTTTCTCTGGACTGACCCCCTTTCTGCTGTATCAATTTTTTACAAGATCAGCTGATGTTTCCACTTTCAATCCTGACTTTAGTAATTTGTGTTATTTTTTATTTTTCTTAGTCTGTTTAAAAGTTTGTCACTATATTAAGCTTCCAAATAAGCAGCATTGATTTCATTATACTCTTTTATCTTCACATTTTAGAATTTATTGATTTTTTTACTCTAATCCATATTCTATTTCTTAGCCTTGTTTGGGTTTATTTTGCTCATAATTTTTAGTTCCTTAAAGAATAACCCTGCACTAATGATTTCATAGTATTTTTCAGATACTGTTGTTAAAGAACAAATACCGATTAATTTGGAATATATTTTCTGGATGCATAATCACACATGCCCAGCATAGCTGGGCTATTTGGATGTCCAGTACCTCCTTATCCCAACAAGTTGGCATTTAAAATTAATACCACATTAAGGAATGTTATTGATAGCTTTATTCTAATGTATTATATAATTTAGATAAAGAGAAAAATTTCCTACAAAGACATAGTTACTAAAACTAACTGTAGCAGATTTATAAAACTTGAATATAACTACAAGAACTAATGAAATGTAATCAGTAATATTAAGTCTTCTCCCAAATAAATGTCCCAATAAAGACTTTCTCTGAATTTAGTGGAAGAAATAAATACTAATTCCTCTTAAGTTATTTCAGAAAGAATGAATCATTTCTGAGCTCACTGTATAAGAACAGCATAACTGTCATACCAAAGTTAGAGGAAGTAGTGATATGAAAAAAATCAAAGTGAAGACCAAAGTCCTAAAGACAAACAACAGGAAGTGGCAAGAAGAAAATAACACCCAATAGATCATTGTCTTGGAACTTGCTTTTGAGGGAAGCCCTCAGTTGAAAGTGTTGTGACCTCTCAACAATGACACCAGGACCTATTTCTTCTGCATGTATTATCTTTTTGAGAACCGAGTCTTTTTGAATGCACTCCTTCCTAGGCCAGGAGGGATGGGGGTGGGCCTTGGACTTCCAACAGGGCAGGGCACCATGCCCTCTTTCAAGGAAGAAGGGGGAGGGAGGAGGGGTGGGGGGGAGTGGGAGGGGATCGGGAGAAGGGGAAGAAAGGAAAAAAATTTTTATTTCTTTAATTATGTTCTTGAATGGAAAAAATAAAACAAAACAATGTATGGAAAAAAAACATCAGCCTTGAGAGCACTGTGTTTGGAGCTATATGACAGAAGAGTGAGAGCAACTAAGTTTCTGAACCCTTGTATAGGACTGTGGAAGACATTTCACTAATATTGTGTTTCTCTATTCCAAACAAGGTTAGGAAGGCCTAAAGGAATTTGAAATTCGGGTTATACAGAGTGAGTAAATTTGAAATAAGAACTTAACAGAGCTAAACATTGTTGCTTATTGACCAAATAATCCAAGACTATTAATGAGCAGAGAAATGTTTAGATTCATATTTTGGTTCTTTGGCATTCTTTGAAGTGATGTTTATTGAAGTTTATTATAAAGTTTCTTTTGCATTACTATCTAAAACTGATTAAATTTAATATCATATAAGTTATAAAAATATCATAACT
>PVIU01006415.1:0-102483 GCA_004026605.1 Ondatra zibethicus
AGGAACAATTAAGTCTAGAATTTAGGTCCTGAAATTACCCATGATAGATTCAGTTCTGGCATTGAAGAATAAATATGAATTCTTGGTATTATTGGGGATTTGTAAGATGTTACTTAGGACTGGTCATATGCTTGACTGTGGAAAAGAAAGAAGGAAGGAAGGGAGGGAGAGAGGGAGGAAGAGAAAGAAGGAAGAGAGTTTAGCTGTTCTTCAAAACACTAAATGAAATTAAGACATGCCTTACCAATTCTAATATTAAATATTTATCCTAAAGAATTGTAAACAGAAACTTAAGTACTTGAAGATCCAGGCAAAAAGCAGAACCACTCCCAGCAATTAAAGTGCAAATAGTCACAGTGTCCATTCATGATACAGAATGAAAAATCATTTATATGAACAGAGTGATAAAATACAGCCGGACCAACAGATACAGGTCTCAGAAGCATGCTAAGTGAAAGAAGTCAGTTAGAGAAGCCATACATGATATCATCTCAGTTATATGAAATACAGAACAGGGAAATCTATACTGAAAGAAAGCTGACTCATTTTCTAGGATTAGTCAAGGAGCAGGTGTGAAATAATTTCCTATCGGGCATGGTGTTTTCTTTGGGGGTGATGAATACATTTTGGAACTGAGTAATAATAACAGTTGCACAACATTATAAGGTATAAAATGACAAACAAATTATTCACCATGAAGTGATTAATTCTGTTACATGAAGTCCACCTCAATAGTAAAAGCAAATATAGGCTAGAAACAATTTCATAAACTTATAAAAGGTAGAGAGAATGGAGAAGGGGAAGAGAAAAGAGATGAAGGAGGCTGTGGTCCATGACAGAAAGAGCATCCCAGATCTCAGTGTAGGGACAACATGACACCAGCAGTGGAAAGAACATGGCAAGATAGAATTACCTAAGAAGAGAGAAGCAAAACACAATACAGACCATTATGAAGCACAGTTTCTAATTGTAGGTGCAAATCAAGATGAATTCCACAAATGCCATAACAATGGGGACATAATGGATAGCAAGGCCAGATCTTTGTCTTCTTAAGCTCCTGCCTGATAGCGCCATGACTTTCTGAGGAAGGCCTGGGTCACAACAGTGTACACGCAAGTGTCAGAAGCTCCCAGCACAGAGAGGAACCCATTTTAAAAACTGGAAATCACACAAGCTTTGCAAACATTTCAATTCCCCCTTCCTGGATGATCAGAAATGGAGAGCTAATATGTGTGTGTGTGGGGTGTGGGTGACATGTCCCAAAAGGCACTGTAAGAAATTGGGGGGGATCGGTAAGTGGGAGGATTGCCCTGAAGAACTCTAGAGCCCAGCCTGGGAATGCTAGGGTAGGGAGCTTCAGTTTTATCTGCTCTCTAATGGGGAATCCTGAATGTTTTGAAGTACTGAGCTTTGCCACAGGGAAATTTATCTGTCAGATACATTTAAGAACATTGATTAGAAGTGGGGTAGGCTCACGGGCCAGAGAGAGCTGTTAGAACCTGATTCTAATGTCTAGGCAAGAGGATATTAGAGCATGAACTGAATAAGTAAGGTCAAGGAGGAAGAAAAACAGATAAAACAAATTATTAGAAAAATAAGTGCAGTAGATAAAGATAATATTATAAAACTGTGTTTAGGGACCAGAAAGCAGGTGTGTCCGAATTTAGAAGAGAGTGTACCAGAAGTGATCACGTAGAAGCTGGATGTTAAGTCCATTTAACAGGCACTACATTTGGAATGCTAGAGGACTAACTAGTAGAGATGCTCGGCAGGCAGAGAGGAAGCTAAGGGAGGCAATGTAAAGTTCAGGAGACCTCCCAAACTCTATGAGGGATGAAATGCAACTGAAGTTTGGGAGACAGATAGGCTAAGATTTAAAGCAGCCAACCACAGGCAAACATAGAACTGCCTGCCCACTAGTGGTGCCAAATTAACCTCAATTCCTTTGTGGCAAGGTATCTAGAGTATAAATCAAACAAACCTGCTTTAGAGATGGCATATCTTGTTTTCTGCTATGCACTTGAAAGTATTCCATGATTATCTTTAACTAAAAAGGAAGCATGCTGACTACAAAGGCGTGCATGATTATTGTTCATTGAGTAACCGCCCCTGAATCATGGTGAAGACACAACTTTGTACACAAAACATCCAGGGTCCCAAAGGAATAGTGAGCCACTGGAAAGAACCTTTGATACAATTACAACAAAATATTTGTTTGTTTAAAGTGTTATCCCATAGGTTAGAATTTTAAATAAAACTGGCAGGTGAATTCTTAAGACATTGTAGCAAGAATAAGAAGAACTGCTTATAGATACTATTTGTTACAAAATTGATAATCATGGCAGATGGGTCTGTATGCCTATAAGCAAGGCTTCCTGCATGATAAACGGGAGATTTAAATATTTTACTAAAAACAAACCCGTGGCTGATCACACATGTCACTATATTCTAATGTTTGTCAGAGAATTTATTATTTTTATTTTTATTTTTTTAAAGAAAACAAACTAGCTTTTTTCATTATACATACCAATCCAGTTCCCACTCCCTCCCCTCTTCCCATTCCCTCCACATAATCTCCTACCCCACCCCATCCAATCCTCAGAGAGGGTAAGGCACATTGCTTTAGGGAAGGTTCAAGGCCCTCCCTACTATAGATAGGCTGAACAAGGTATCCATCCAAAGAGAATAGGTTCCCAAAAAGCCAGTAATGCAGTAGGGATAAATTCTGATGCCACTGCCAGTGCCCCTCAGTCTGCCCCAGTCATGCAACTGTCAACCACATTCAGAGGAACTAGTTTGGTCCTATGCTTGTTCCTCCCCAGTCGGGCTGGAGTTGGTGAGCTCCCATTAGCTCAGGTAGACTGTTTAGTGGGTGAACCCATCATGGTCTTGACCTCTTTGCTCATATTCTCATTCCTCTCACTCTTCAACTGGACTTTGGGATGTCAGAGGATTTATTAATAAATGTTTTAAAATAAAATAATGTTTTAAAATAAAATAAGCATCAGCAATTTCCATTTGATGAATTTATTATTACAATTCCAGAGGGAAGCATCAGGTCTGGACCTGAAAATCAAACACAGGAAAATGTCAGAGTCTGAGTTCTGACCCAAATGCTTCCGTATACTTACTGACAACATATGAATAGGAAGCCAATGCATGACTGTAGTAGGGTCAAAAATAAAGTGTTTTAAGTGTCTTAAATGGTATGTTTTCTTCAGCAAAAAAAAGTCTCCTTCTGAAATGTCTACACAATAATGGAGAGTCATAGCTAGATATTAATAATGTTTCAATATTATCTCACCATAAAAGTACTTACAAAATAGTTACATATGAAATATGTGTGTTGCAGTTTCATGTAATTAGCAATAGAATGCAGAATTGCAAATTGGATGAGAAGAGAGGAAGGTAGATGTATTTATGTATGTATGCATGCATGTATGTATGTGTGTATGTGTGGTAAGTATGGGTGCATAGATAGATGGATGGATGGATTGATGGGTGGATGGGTACATGGATATATGGATGCATGTGAAAGGATGGGTGGATGCATGCATGCATGCATGCATGCATGGAAAGATAGGAAATCCTTTCCTTAGTTTAGATACAACTATCATCTAGAGTGTATAATATATGACAGAGACTGTTCCTTAGACAGTAAACACTTTCTAATCTTGTTTCTTAAGGTAATCCTGGTTTCTGGTGTCAATGTACCTGTAAAAATTGTTTGCCTAGACTATCTTGTCACCCAAGGTGGCTAATGTGATGAAATCATGAATAGAGATGCTCTTCTGTATATGTGTTGCTTTTTATCAGATAATGAATAAATTGTTTTGGTCAATGGCTTAGCAGAATAAAACCAGGTGAGAAATCTGAACAGAAATATAGAAAGAGAGCAGGTGGAGTCAAAGAGAGGCCATGTAGCTGCCAAAGGAGGCAGACACCACGTAGCAGCTCAAGAAGCAAGAGGAAACAAACCATGAGCCTTATGGTAAAATATAAATTAGTAGAAATGTGTTAATTTAAGATGTAAGAGCTATCTAGAAATACACCTGAGTCAGTGGCCAAATAGTATTGTAATTAATATAGTTTCTGTATGATTATTCAGGTCTGGTCAGCCGGGAAATGAATGAGCAGTCTCTGATTAAAAAAACAGGCATGAATGGATCATTTAGGGACTGAGAAATACTAACTACATTATCAAACCCCTGACTTCCTCCTGACTTTGTCAAATTCAAGAGTGATCAATGGGCCTCAGAAACCTTAGATTCTCTTAGGACCAACAGTCATGCTCTATTGTGGCAGGGCTGGAAATCAGGTAGTTCTGGGTCCACTGAGCAGAAGAAGTAAAGATAGATTTCCTGTTACACACAGATAAATTTATGCAACAAAATACATTTAATGTCCTGTTTTGCTTCCTTGTCACCCCACTATGTTATTCTCATCCTAAAATGCTGCTTATGTCAGTGCTCTAATGCTTAAAATCCTTCAAAACTCTTCATAGACACCAGGGCCCATAAGGGTACCAGCATGTCCTCTCATAGTCTATGGCCTTGTGACCAACTGAGAGAGCAGAGAAGGGTACCAGCATGTCCTCTCATAGTCTATGGCCTTGTGACCATCTGAGAGAGCAGGAAAGGATATCAGCATGTCCTCTCACAGTCTATAGCTCTGTGACCATCTGAGACATTTCACAAATATTTTTACTTCTTATTTTTTTCAGTAAATGCTAATGGCATGGTAATTGTTTCCATAGATTCCCAATGAAGACTGAGGTGCTTTGACAGCTGTCAGCAAAGTGTCAAAGACACTGTTGCGGTGAAAGGTGAGGGGATTTAAAAGCTCTTATTAAGTCTGTAGGCTTAATTTGGCCTACTGATACACACAGCTGCTAAAAATAAGTATAGGATGGGGAGGTAGTATTTATTCTTTCTTACAACACCTCTGAAGCCTAGCACTTCTTGTCACAGTTGACCCAACCTTCTTTTAGTTGTCTTCAGGAATGGTTCCCCTTTCAAAAATAGTTCTGCCCTGGACCCCGTATCAATCTCAGTTTAATCTTAGAGCACCCATCCTTTTCAACATCCTGCCTAATGGGACCCAGCTACTGTCATGTAGGAAGACACTGACCTGGTACACTCGGAAGAGAACTAATTATGGTTGTCAACTTTAGTGCATCCTGAATCAACTAAAAATACATACCGATGGGTACTCCTGTGAGTATCTGATCATTTGAATCAAGAAGATACACCCTGAGTTATTTGAGTCAAAAAGAACCTGCCCACCTCTGGTGGCAGTCAATGTAAAAGGACATAGAAGAAGGAAGCTTTGCTTTGGGCACGCTTGCCTTCATTTTGCCGACAAGTCCATCTATCCTGTTGCTACAACATTCCTTCACTAATAGTAGTACCAGCTTCCAACATGGACTAAAGACTAGCAGCTCTCTAGGAATCCTAGAAGACTTCAGTGTCAGATTGGATCTGCTGAGATTCCCTGCCTCAGAGATTAAGCAACTCCTGATTCTTGGCCTCTCTAGTGCAAGACAGTCTTTCTTTGACCATTGGGACAACGCCATGCAAGACAACTTAATACATCCTGTACATCCCCTATCTATGGGACCACACCATGCAAGACAAATTAATACATCCTGTACCCATACATCTCCTGTCTGTCTGTCTATCTATCTATCTATCTATCTATCTATCTATCTATCTATCTATCTATCTATCATCTATCTATCTATCTATCTCTATCATTTATCATAAATCATCTACTTATCTATCTCTATCAGTTCTGTTTCTATAAGAACACTGACTGTTATACTGGGCTTGTTTTCTGTGGTAGCAGGAATTCTGAGATGTGTTCATGAAATCTACCCACCAATTACAGACATCTATCCTTTGAGGTAGCACCTGTACTTGATTCTAATATAACAGAAAACTGTACTTCAATGATTGCAGCTTGCTCGTATCAGAATGTCTTTCTAGACCAGGACTCATGTAAAAGATATTATTTCTTGTCTTGAAAATGATAAGAGTCATATTATATACTGCCCATCAAAAGAACCACATGTTGAGAACCTGAGGTCAGGCTCTGGGACTTGATGGTGGCCTCTAATAGATGCTTGGGAAAAGCCAGGATCCTTGGTTATTAGCTGTTGTTCATTCTGGGATGCCCATACCCAAAATGATCACACAGAAACTGCATTAATTAAAACACTGCTTGGCATATTAGTTTATGCATATTTCTAGCTAGCTCTTATATCTAAACCAATTTCTATTAATCTGTGTATCACCACGTGGTTGTGGCCTACTAGTAAGGTTCTGTCCAGTGTCCAGTGTCTGTCTCCTGCAGCAGCTACATGGCTTTTCCTTGACTCCATCTACTTTCTCTATATATCTTTTCCAGCCTGGCTATATTCTGTTAAGCCATTGGCAGAAAGCAGCTTTTTTTTTTTTAATTAACCAGTGTCAATAAAACAGATTCATAGCATACAGAGGGGAATCCCACACCAATTAGCCACAAAAAAAGCTTTAACAATGCTAACGAGATTCTAAATCTCATAGTTCTACAATCTTCCTGATAAGACCAATATGCAGCCAAAATACTGATAATAAGTTTGTGAGACCTTAAACAGGTGAGGCAGCTCAGTCAGCCATGAATCCTAGCCCATAGTATTGTCAGCTAATGAATGTACTTGTTTCAGGCCAGTCAGTTTCTCTAGGACAATTTGTTATTCCTCATGGGATTTAATGCACTGCTTGTGGCTTCCAAATGGCCGGGACCCATTGCCCAGCAGTGTTTATTCTCACTGATCTCTGCTGGGTCCTAGGAGCTCTAGCCCACTGCACTGAAGCCCTGGCACAGGTCACTCCTCCTTCTGAGCACAACTGGTTTCCATGCAACATTCTGCACCTCACATACTTTCGAGAAGACTTTATCTTGTTTTCGTTGGCTCTATTTTTCTAGATAATTACTCCTTATAATAATTAACCTTGATCAAATTGATGAGATTTCAAATCAAGGCCCTGAGTATGTTTGTGAGAACGACTCCCAAAAGGTTTAACTGCGGCAGGAAGATCTCTTGTGGAATAATCTTTAGGTACACTGTAAGATGTGTCTTTGCCAAGGCACCTTATTGTTTTTAATAAAAAGCTGTGTCCATTAGCTAGGCAGGAGTTATAGGCAAGACAGCCAGACACAGAGGATGCTGGGAAGAAGAAAGGTAGAGTCAGCAGCCAGAAGGAGAGGAAGCATGTTGGGGAGTAAAGATAACCAACTGACAGAAAAGAATGTAGATTAAAAGGGATGGGTTAACTTAAGTTGTAAGAGTTAATTAGTAACAAGCCTACACTATGACGTTTATAATTGATAAGTCTCTGTGTTGTGATCTGGAAGCTAGCAGGAGGAACAGAAAAATCCACTTACTCTGAATGTAAGGGGCCACTGTCCCACAGTGTGAGGTTGTGGATTGAATCAGAGGAAAAGGAGGCTAACCAAGCAGCGCCAGCGCTCTTCTCATACCATGCTCCTGTCCGCACGGCTAGAGCTGCTTCTTCCCCACATGACTGACTGTGCTCTCAAACTGTGAGACAAATCAATCCTTCTTTCCTGAAATTGTTTTTTTCATAGCAACGAGGAAAGTAACCAAACAAGTCCTTAAGTACTGCAAGTCTATTCCACAGGAAGACTTGCTCAAAACTGGCTTATCACTCTTAAGAAACCGCCCTTGGGTAAGCTTCCTAGGCAACATCATTTGCCACAGAAAATATATGTGTGCTTTGCCCACATGTATGTCTGTGCCCCATGTGCATGCCGTGCCCATAGAGACCAGAAGAGGTTGTTGGATCTCCTGGGACTGGAGCTACAGACAGTTGTGAGCCACCATGTTGGTGCTGAAAATCTTAACCACTAAGCAAGCATTCTAGCCCCAACCCTGCATTTCTAGAAATATTGTACCAATACCCTGGCATCAATGCCCTACACCACTACTTCTTAAGATACCTATGATCTAACCATCAGCTCTCCAGTTAATGGCTTACATGAACCAGAATTTGAGATTATCTTTTAGATATTAGATTTTCCTTACTGGCTTATTATTTAAATTTTTCCTCTGTCTATATACCCCAAAACAAAAGTAAAGCCTACCCATTATTTTCTAAGAATGCAAAGCAAATTCAATATTAAATATTACTTGTTCTGGTCAGCATATGATGGTCCCTGTACACTATTATACTATGATTGATTTTATTGTTTATATGTCTACCATTCAGAAAACTAGGGCAAGGGTGACATCAAACAAATATCTTTAGCATATTTGCATATCCATTTTTACAGAGTTTGTGGATACATTTATATCTGCTTTTAAAAAAAAACAAAAGTATTTAATAGACCTAAATAGGAGAGGATTATAGTTAAAGGATTTGCTTTTTATTTTAAACACTATTTTGCATTAGAAACCATTTGAATAAGTCTGCAATGGTCATTTTTACAAAATACATGCAGAAAAATTATAACCTATTATATACTATTATATATATTATATAATAATAATATACTATTATATATAATAGTATATACTATTATATACTATTATTATATATATATAATAATAATATATAATATACTATTATATACTCTGTAGTTTGCTCACTTAATTTTGACTCCTCCCATTTCATTTTCTTGTTGCCATACAACATCCAGGACATCCACCTCCTCAGTGGATAATACTGAAATTAGACAACCTTGTTTATTGCTGGCCTTGGAAGGTATTAATGATGTCTTAAAATCCTGAAGTATTTTATAATTTATGAAAGCATTATGATTACATGTAATATTGTTGTAGGTTTTGTCATCCCATTTTACCAAGATGAAGAAATTACCTTAAATTCCTAGTTTTCTGAGGATTCTAATTATGAATGCATATTGAGTTTGCTGAGTTGCTTTTGCATATCAGTTGAAATAATAAGAGCATTTGGCTTAGTTCTTTATCATGCTATTATGATAAATTGCATAGATGTGTAATTGATTTTTAAGGTTAGCATTGAGTTTCACTGTGACGTTTTCATTTTTTGCTTGCCCCCTCTTCCATTATTATTCTCTCCAGTTCTTTCTCCTCCACCCCCAAAATAAAGCTGACTTCTGCATTTATGTCATGTCTGTTCTACTAACCTCTACTTCCCCTCCCTTCTCCCCACAGACCTCTTCCAACCTCTCACAGTCTCTGATATATTTTCATGCTCTCCATACATAGTTATAGATAAATTTAGATCTAAGTTATGAATATGAGAAAGTATTGCATTTTTGTCTTCCCGAGTCTTGTTTATTTCACTTCACACAGTGATCGATTTCCTTACAGCTGTCACTTCACTCTTCCTCACAGGTGAACAATACACTGACTTCATCCCTCTGCCCAACCAATTTATTTATTTTTCTTTTCTTAAAGTTGAATCCATTTTAATTTTTGAGATTATAATTTAGTTACAACATTTCTTCCTTACATTTTCTCCCTCCAATCCCTACCATACGTCCCTTTCTTCCTTCTTTCTAATTCATGATTTTTACACTAATTTTTAACGCATTTATATATGTACATGTATATATTACCAAATACATATATACACTCCTACATAAATATACATATTTCTAAATATAACCTATTCAGTCCTGTAATGTTATCTGTTTATATGTTTTCAAGGCTGACATTAACTTTTGAAATTAAATATTTTGCATTTCTTGCAGAATCCCCCAGTTAATAGTGATATATTAGAATATGTGTAAATGTGTGGGTATTTGGTTTCAATCTGTTACTATCTTGACAAGTATTTCATGTCTATGTTCACTGGACTGTTGCTATGTAATTTTCATTAATCATGGTATCTTTGGACAGTTTTGACACTAAGTATTACCTTATCAAATAAGGTAGAAAGTATTTCACAGCTTTTGTTTTACTTGGCCACATCGTCATCTCCTGGAGATAAACATTTTACTTAATAGTACCCAGATCTCAGTGAGTAGCTCATTCATATTTTAAGTTAGATGAAGATTCAGGATCAGTTGCCTTGTACAAATGATGTGGTAGAAATGTGAGCTACGAAAGGCACTAGAGAGTAAATAAATTCAGATTATCATCAGAAACAGAATGGTGTGATCAGAAGTTGAAACTGATGTTTTCAAAGAGGTCTTTGCACAATGAAGAATATCAGTTATATAATGACCAAGTTTCAAAATAAAATGTGGAATATGTTCAAAATCATATTGGGTTGTAATAATGTAGAAAAGATAGTGCTGTAATCACTCTTAGGAGTGAGTAATTCAAGGCTTTAGAAACTACCACCCAAATTACTAATGCTCTCAATTGATTTTATAATTTCTAAAGAATATTTCAGTGCTACTACATTTGTTAAATATGTGTACTGGGAAACATCAGCAATTTAATGTGTTAATAATAACTTACAGGTTGCTGAATAATAAAAATTAAGCCTAAGTTATTTCAGGATGGATAATTTCACTTGGAATTCTCACACCTTCCTATCAGTCCCGAATTTTTCTTACACTATTATCACACCTATTAGCCAGTGCAAGTTTCATTGCAAGGTACAATTGTAAACTAACCACTAATATTTATAGCTCTCTCATCCTAATTGTTAAGAGACCATCCTAGCCATGCTGGTATGAGGCAAATTCAGTATCAGGGACAAGAGGTCTTGGGCAGGACCACCTCAAACTGCTCCTATGAAAAGTGAGGTGACAACATGAAATGCCACACTGCATAGTGAGCTGTTCATTAGACTATTAACTTGTCTGACCCAGTTTGTCAAGATTCTCTGTTCCCAGCGTCAATTTCTAAATCACACAGCTTTTTTTCACTTGGTTTCGGCGGATTGAGAAGAAATTGCTTCTTTCAAACAAAGGAACAAAGACAATGTAGAAAAGAAAACCCACAGTCTCCTGGGGGAGTGGGATGGACTACTAGAATGAGCCACCTTTCAAGGGATTAACAGTACGGGAGCCAGTGAGAGTATTCATCCTGCTGCTCTAACAAGCCCCTCATTTTATACTCGGGCACCTCTCACTGTTCACTCTGACATCAGAGCAGAAACCAAATCCAAGCTAAGTTGTCGCCGAGACCAAATCACTTCTGATTGGCAAAAAGTCAGTTAATATTTTATAATTAAGGAATAGAAATTAGTAGTCATTTTTACATATGATCCATTCATCATGATTTCTACCAGAAATAACCACAGAGAACTAAGAGATCAAAGTAGAAATATAGCTCCTTAGTAGCAAAAATCATAAGACATTTAGTGGTGGAAGGATTTATAGATAATAGCCAAAAGAACAGTTTAAAACGATCTGTCTTTTATTCTAAGAGTTCCATTAGCAAAGACAGCACGAGTTGGCTTGCAGTCCTGTGGCACCTCCGTACCCTACTAGTCACATTAAAAGACGGAAACCGCTACAGGGTTTTGCTTTGGTAAACAAAAATATATCATGATTATATCTCAGATTCAAAAATGGGTAAAACCTTAAATTCATTCCATAGTACTTTTGTTACCTACTAGGAAACTGCGTATCTGCTTGTTATAAACTGACCTGTCCATAAACTCCATCAAGAAACCTGTCTTGATAGAGTTTCCATTGGGTAATTAAAATTGCTAACCTGGCCACAAGTTCCAAACACTAGAACAAATACAAAAAGGTCACATAAGTCAAAGTATTTTTTTGGTAAGTTTTCATTTGTATATTAATGCAGACATTTTATTGCCAATAGTTCTGGCATGAAAAGGATGTGGATCAATTCTGGAAAGAGTAAACGGTTGTTAAAAATGTGAAGGCAAAAAGAATAGAATATATGGAATTCATTTCACTAAATATGAATTGATAAATGTGAATAAAAGAGGGGGAGGGGAATCAAAGATAATGCCTAAGGGTGTCAACATGATGCTGCTCCCCAGTGAAACCTGAAACCTAGGAGAGGAAGCATTTAGAAATACAGCATTAAAGCTCATGGTAAAGGTAAATGTTTGAAATTTAGAAATATTTGACAGTTATATGAATATAAGAAATAAAGGAATTATAAGATTGGGGTAAGCCAATCTCTGAGACTGCTGAGAATAAGAAAACAATCTGTGGTGCAATCCTACTGGGAGGCACTGAAGTAAACTACAAAGACACAATAAAAAAAACTCAGGGAACTCAAGAGTTTAGTCTCCCAAGGGAATGCTTGCTTGGCTGGCTAGTGTGCATCCACAGTTTCTGGAACACTAGGGGAACACAGAAGCTGGATATTTGTTAAATAATGAACAAACAAATCCAAAACAGACAAGTTAAAACCCACAGGGAAAGCTTCAAGTAAAAGAACCTTGGGTGAGTTAAGATCTGGCTAAGGGATTTGGCTACAATAAAGTCACTGAAGCCCTGAAGAAATGCTTCTTTCTGGTGGTGGCAGAATCCAGATCAGAATACACTGAAAAGGAAATGGGTAAGGGAGCAGCACAGGTACCACAAAACTGATTTCTAATTAAAATATTCTGCCAGACAAGAGCAGAAATGATCAGTAGCTAAAAGAGAGAAAAAAAAACATTATGGAAAACTTTGTTTTCTTTATAAGTTGGGAGAGATGTAAGCAGATTTATATGTTGGGACAGAAGTCAAAGGAAGGAAGAAGAGAAGAGAAACAAACTATGGTGACAGAGTTTGGTCCCTGAAACACGGAGGAGATGGGATTTAAAGCAGAAATGGAGGAGGAACGATCTAAAACCCAGGGAGCTACCTCTCTTCCTGCAGAGCGATTAAATGTGGAAAGTGAAGAGGGGAAAGAGGACAAAACAGCTTCCATGTTTGGCATAGAGGGAAGCTTTACGGGCCGGGCACTCTGAACCGAGCTCTGTGGCTAAGACGGCGCAGTGCCCTCCTTAGGAGGGTTCCAGACAAGACAGGAGTTCTCAGGACACTGGTAGGATCTGGAGAAAACTCTGGAACCATATCCAGAAGTTTAACATAGATACGTGGAAAGGACTTTTGCTGAAGGGGAGGTGATAAATTTCAGTTGGTTATAGCAATCTGCTCAGTGGTTGGGTTTTCTTTAGTGGGATTCAGAGATCTTAATATAGAAACCAGAGGGTGAATGATGGGCTCAACTCAAGACTAGGAGTTGGCAGACAGAACAGACCAGATCCAAGGAGTTGAGAGAGCTGAGTGCTGGAACCCACACCCTTGGGAGCTGGGGTGTGCAGAGTATGAGGGCAGCAACAGTGAAGGGATATGAGAGTCTCGGGAACCAAAGGAAAAAAAGAAGTAAAAGGGAAAGGACACGACTGCTCCTCGGTATGGCGGAGGGGAAAGTTCGTTGTAGATAAAAGGGAGCACAGGCAGAGGCTGGGACATCTGAGAGAGTCCAGAGTGGATATGACCAGGCTGAGCTGGGCTCTGTGGAGGGGGTAGAGGGATGGGAGAGGGAGAGAGAGAGAACCAGGTGCAGCAGCCAGGAGGCCAAAGGTACAAAAGGGAAGGGGTGGAAGAGCCTCTGGGGGAAGGGCAGCCCAGTCCCAGGCCGGGGGAGTTCTGGGTAGAAGACAGGGTATGCCCGCCAGATTCTGTAAACAGCTTGGGACTGTAGGAGATCGGCAGAGGGTCAGCTTCAAGTTGTTAAATGGGCTATTTTTCCTAAGTTTCAGACCTAAGACAAACAAGACATCCTGGAGCTGTAGGTGACTGAATCGAGTGACTACCACTCACTCTAACCTACTTCCTGCTGCGGCCAGGCCACATTTAGGAATTCCCGAAGCTCAAACCAGGGGAAGTCCAATGATTGAAGATGCAGCTCAGAAGCTGAAATGAAAGGTTTAAATAGAACACAAGGCATACTGGACTAGACCTGGAGAGCACAGCGAAGGTAGGGACAAACAAAGAGGGTCCATGGTTTCTTACAGACTGACCTCACGTGACTTTGGACATCACCTCATGTGCCTCAGGATACAAGAATGAGCCCCTACAAAAGCAGATAGAAAGGTAAAAGTCTACAGTTTCAGCAGAAAGCATTTCAAGGTGATGGAAAATAAGGGTTTCTTTCATTAATTTGAAGCTTAGTTACTTATGTAATATACGACCAACGGCACTACCGATAATTGATAGGGAATGCTTTAAATTAAAGACGTGCCTTTTAAAAGGTGGAGAGATTTTTACCAAAGAAGTAACTGGGCTCTGACGCTAAATAACTTATTATTAAAATGCAAAGACAGATATTTCAATATACACACTGGTGTTTTCCTATTTGCTAATAGCAGAACTTGAGACAAAGGTCCTCTGAGTGCAGGGTGCTAATAAAATAACCGTTCTGTGTTTGAGCATTGTCGAAGACTCTTTCTTCTGCTTGCGTACCATTAGAGGAACAATCAAAAGAGGAGGATGTCCCTTGCATCATCCGTTGACCCTGGTCTGTGAACTTTGTAGAGAACAGCTTTAAGTGAGAAGAAGCAGCCTATCTGGCCACATCGCAAACAATTGAGAACTCATCCCACATTATCCTGCAGATCTGGATTATAGCACTCTTTATGTCGTTACACTGTAAATCACCACCCACTAGTTATGGCATTTCTGAGCTTCTAGCCAAAATATCAAGTAAATCAAATTGGAGATGAAATATTTTTGGCTTAAGCCAATCCAATATGTTCTTGCTCCTGACAGCTGGAAAGCTCGAGAGTTATTTTACATCTCCATGTTTGAAGTCCCAAAATCACAATTTTGGATGACCTTGTGCACTGCAACGAGAATCCTGGAAATCTCAGGATGGTTGGGAAATTAGCTGAGGTGGGGGCGGGGCGGGAGGGGGCAGTTCACTGTTACTGGGTAAAGCCGCAGAAGAATCACTGTAAGGTGCATTTAACTAGAAGCCAAAAGCAAGAGATCACAAGTGGGGAAAATTCATAAAAGGTTCTTCAAGTGAAACCCGATCCTGACTGCTAACGGGAGTCGAAATATAAAGATCCATTGTGTTGCACTCCACAAAGTCAGTTAAAGGATAAAGAGTCAAGCCCCCAGTTGAGCCCAGTAATTATTCTAACAAAACGTTCATGTAGAAAGCAATTGCTTTTCTTCAAGGCTGTTGTAACAATTACTAAAGAAAACAGAGGGAGACAGAGAAAGACGACAGGAATGAGCTGAAACAGGATGGGAACAATAACAGAACTGCTCACCCCCACAAGGGAATAATGTCATAATTGTCTGAGATTCATAAGTAAAAATAGCTACCTCAGTATTATTATTAGGAAATAATTTAACTCAGTCACAGGGTAGTTCATAAACACACAATGAAACAATTTAACATTTGGAAAATAAGACACGGTCTAGTCTTTATCCCAAAATTAATTGCCCAGGAATACGATACTGGCTGCGTCTCTTCTGTTCTGGCATTAGCTGCCTCCATGGGACTATAACGTATGGACAGTCTGCACTCTGTTAACTGTTTCTGTAGGCTTAAGAGACTTTCTCTTAGCAGTTATGCATATGCCTGAAAATAGCAAAGAAATTGTCTAGACTCTTGCCAAACTGTCTTTCCAGAATAGACGGAATTCAAATATGAACGTTCAGTTACAGATACTGACATTGTGTCTTTGTCCTTCCTGACTCTGGAGTGACAGCAACTACTCTAACCCTGAGAGTGCCTGAAAGCTGTGGCTCTCCCCCTTCCTCTCAGCTTGGCCTGGTCTCCACCACAGTTAATACAAAAAATGTTTTTTTTTTCTGTTTTACAAAACCAGCCACAGAAAGTACTGTATTGCATTTTGTCCAATGGAGTCACTATCCTTTATCTCTCTATCTTAGGTCATCCCTAAGGACTAGCTCAGTGTCCTGATGAAATGTATGGACTTGGCAGCAGGTAGGCACCATGGGAAATTTCTAGACCCTCTTAAGCCTCCAGATGGCTCAGAGTATTTCTCAGCAAATAAATGAAACAGCACTTGGTGATCTCTAGGAAAAGCTAAGTACCCACCTAAAGTTGGTCACTGTATATTACATTTCCTCTATGCAAATAACTTATTTAATGAAACCTTATCAATTTATACCCAGAGAATTTTATATAGAACTAGTTGAGCCAGGGCCCAGCTAAATGGAGAATACCATGGAAAACCATAACTGGTCAAAATGCAGAAACAAGAGGTTGTTGGATAACAGTCCTGATTAATAAACCTACAACACAGCTCTTGCACCTAAGGCTCAGGGACCATCTCGGAAGATGGGGTAGGAAGATGGTAAGAGCCAGCAGACCCGGAAATCTGCTGTGAGAATCATCTTCTAGAAATGCAGGGTAGCTTCACCTATGATACCTTAACAATAGGAGGTAACAAGACCAGAAGAAGTATACCACCAACAGACATATTGATACGGGAGGGGAATATCTCACAGGGTCCCGGTCCTAGACAAAGAGCTACAGGCAAGTAGGTAATGTTGAGGGCAGGAGAAAATACTCCTCCCTGGGGAGGAACTCTTTAATTGGTTATCCAATACTAAGTGGTCATCCATGAAATTACATGTGTACAGGTAACAGTAAATGGACAGAACAGATTGTATATTTAGCCGTGTGTGTGTGTGTGTGTCTGTATATACAACAATAACAATAAAAGAAAAGGGGGCAATGATTTTGAGAGAAAAACAAAGAGCAAGGGAGAAGCAGGGAATGAAAGGAGGGAAAAAGGAGGGGAATAATGTAATTGTGTTTTAATTTTTAAAAATTCAAAAACAGGAAAGAAAAATGAAGTTAGAAAGAGTTAATATAAAATATAAATATTACATATTAGATATCAGTTGATTATCAAGGCAGACACCCAGGAGTAAAAAGGAATCATATGATAAAATTTTCATAGTTAATGAATGTATGAAAATTTACAATGCTTCAAAGTACCTATAACTTCTTGTATTTCCCACATCCATCTAGATGTATTCATAATCACCTTCCCTCCTGAAATTGTTGGATTTTTTTGTAATTAATAGAAAAACTAAACAAGATTTTTCTTTGAGTAGAGAATAATCAATAACAACCACAAAAAGTAAAGAACAAAAAAAAAAAGGGAAAAGAACTGACCCCTTCTCTCCTCTGGACAGTACCTACGTGTATACCTTCTGTAATTAACTATGAAGATTTGATTTGAGGAATCACAGGACATTCACTTCTAATTTTAGAAAGATGTAAATATCCAGAAATGAGACTTGAACATGCTGACCGTGACCCGAGTACACAGTCTTGTGCCTGGAGTTATCGGGATGACCATCCCTTTTCATTTTACTGGCAAAGAACGGAAATCCTGCTGTTAACGATGCCTGAGTAACAATTTAATTCCAACAGCATTGATTGAACTGTGACCATGTGGGAAAGCTTTGGGCTTAACGATAGCAACTGTTTAAGTAAGGAAGCAGAACAAGCACCTCTCCTCAGAATCAGGGGGTATGGATATCTCAACAAGTGCAAGATGAAAAGGAAGAAATTAAACAGCTGTCGGAAGAGGGAAAGTCGAGGGGGTGAGAGGACACGCATGTGAAGGGCGGGTCTTAACTGGGGAGAGGGATGAGGATTCAGTAAGAAGATTCCCGTGTGCTGGCAGTTACAAAATAAACAGGATTTCAGTAGGTGTGAAGGATGCCAGGATGAAAGACGGGGAGATTCCTTGGAAAACAGGTGTGGGTAGCAGGCAAAGGAATGAGGAAAGCCTGGAGGGTGTTGAGTAATATGTAGAATAACAATAGTGAGTCATTAGGAGTTACACTACTAATAAACTATGTAATTAACACTTATTCATCAAGAGCCAAGTATGACTATACATACTTCCTTCACTTTATGGTGTTTGATATAAAAATATCACTTTTCAAGATAATTGTCATCGGTTTATTCAAAGAAATTAGGAAAATCACCAGTGCTTACGCTGATAAAGTACAAAATTAGAATTTTAATGGAGTTAACTCTAAAGATCCCCATGCTTAGTCCGTATGGATATGTTCTGATTTATATGGACACAACTATGAAATCTTTTCCATAAAATGTATGACCCACTGTTTTCGTTTCCCATCATTTTGGGCAGATAGATACTATACTAATTCTAATTTTAGTTAATATATTACATGTTATTAAGCATTTAAAAGGTATAGCTAAAATATATGTTATGACTTCTGGTGAGGAAGCCCAGGCCTATTTACAGGGCCCTTCCCACAATGAAAGGAAAATAGATTATGATTCAGCTCCATTTTTCTATAACTACCAACTACAATATTTAGAAGGTATGGATGCTACTAGGCTAAAAAAAAATGGGTCAGAAGAATGTCCAGGAAAGTTCGTTGAGTTTGGGCTCATTGTTCACTGTCATGCTTCTTAAATCACAGGAATGAAGACCCAGGTATAACCCAGAAAGGAAACACCTTGAATAGGGAGAAGGCAACCACGTAACTCATCAATGCTCCTGTCAGGGTTGTGCCTCAAACATCAAGTCTACCTGGACTGGAATATGTCAAGACTGGAGTGTCTCGAATAGGTTTCAATTTATATTTATTTATGTGTATATATGCATGTGTGTGTTCATGCGTGCATGTGTCTCTGTGTGTGTGCAATGTGTGTGTTGGTACCCGAGGAGGTTAGAAGAGTGCATACCATCCCCTGGAGCTGAATTTACAAATGGTTGTGAGTTACAAATGTGGATGTTGAAAACCAGGCTTAGGTCTTCTATAAGAGCAGCAATCTGCTTAACCACTGAGTGAACACTCCAGCCTGTGATAACCAATCTATGCCAATGCATTTTCTGTAACAAAAGCAGACCAACCACAAATTAATAAGTCCTCTTTCATGACTCATAAAGATGAGATGGTGAATAAGCTTTGCAGTCCTAGACTCCGATCTTTGGAGCATGGTTAGGCATGCCAGGCTGAATTATGCTGAGGGTTTTGAGGTGTTGCTCCTCTGGGACAGAAATCATGTATGTGTGTCATCATTTCCCTCCAAGCAAGGAAGCTGGCTGCAAGTCACTGTCACTCCAACTAATGGAATAAACGACCACCAGCCTAATGCAAAATCATGCCCAAAGCTTTGGGTCCTACTGATGGGACACAGCTACCTCAGGGCAACATTGCTCACAAGCCAACTTAAGCCCAAGTGAATGTTTGGTTTTCATTTTTTTTTAAGGTCAATACAATTTCCACTGACCAAAAGAAATATAAAAAAGTAGCTAGCTTGGTCCATTTCCTTTTCATTCTCTTAGAGTTTGTCCACATTTTGTCATCTTAACAAATCTTCACTGATTAGCAGTTGTTTTTCTGGTTGAGCATAAAACAAAGTCCACATGTTTGGAAATAAGTCTAACTTAAATGCTTTTTGTAAAAAAAAAAATGAAAATAAGATTAGCTAGTTTTAAGAGATTTTTGAGCCTTTATTTTATATCTGCTAGTTATGGTCCTGGAAATGAGCAAATCATAAAGCAGAGGTAATTATGCAGCTATGCCATGTAGCACCCACCCAGCTATAATCTGAAGGGATTCCATCCTCAAGATTAGGCATTTTAGATCAGTTAATATAAGGGATTTAGGAAGGAAACACTGCTCAGGAAATATCTAGCACAAACACTAGCAAATGCTTGGGAGAAAAAAAGTTACAAGTCATATATATGAATCATAGAAGGATGTGGAATGTTTATATTAAATTTTGATACCTTCTTTTGAATAAGATCACTTCCAGTTCTTTTCAGCCCTTATGCAATTCTTTTTAACAACCCTCCACACTACTTGCAACAGGAGAACTCAGTTACAATTACATGGTGAAGACTCACTCATATTCTAAGTAAATTCTACAATGTGTGCAGGAGATTTCAAGGGAGCAGCATCGACTCGGTTTGTGAGATTGTCTTTTTGTTTGTTTGTTTGGTTTTTCACTTGATATTTCACTTCAATATCAAGTTGGGATAATGACTAACTGGATCATGTCCCATACACAACTTTTTCAAACTAAGGTTAAATGCAGAAAATTAATGGATGTCAGGATTGATTTCTCACTTCCATGCTGGATTCCTTAAACAATATATTTTGCACAGCACTCTTCTTAAGAAATCTGAATGCGTTGCACTAGGGACCATTCTGGAACCAAAACTCCTGTTCAATGTGTTGTGGAAGGCAGCAGCTGTCTGTTCTCTAAGATTTTCACTGGAATAATTTCATAGGTTTGCAAATGAATGTTCAAAGCAGACTTGGCCACATTATAAGAGATGAGGGAAATGTCCTCTGCCATTTTTATGTGAAAGGCAAGCCATACTTTTAAAAATCAGCTTCAGAAATTTTAAAACATGTGGCCCAATAATTTTAGATGTTATTGTTTTATAAGTGTTTTCATAGGTATGCCTTGTGAATTGTTTTATGTTTTCAAAAACAGGGTTCTTGGCCTCTAGGCTTTCTTTTCAATGACAAAGTTCAAAAGCATTAAACTAAGCTGTGCCCCTTCGACAATCAGGTGCTTCTTCTTCTTCTCCCAAGTATCAATATGACCTACACCTGTGCACGGCTTACAGCGAACTGGCTGTGGGATGTTAAAACCTCCATGACCTTGACGGATGTAAAAGGAGTTCTAAGCACAGTGTCTTTAACTGCACTGTTCTACTGTGTGACAGGGCTGGCACTGGGAAAGCCTGAGAATAACAAAGTTCTACGTCCCTTGGGGTAGACAGAACCTGTCCAAACAGCACATTTGTTCTAACTAGTCATGGTGCTTTCTGAGTCATTACTCTGAAAACTACACTAATTGTGCCGGTGTTCGCCTTCTCTTGATGCTACAGAGGCATTTCACACACGAGTCATGCCCAGCTTGAGTTTACACAGGGGAAATTAGAAATGGCATCATATAGGAAAAACTGAGTATAGGTTCAAATTTTTCACCGCTGCACATTCGGTTCCAAAAGAAATTCTCTATTTTGCTTTTCTTTTGCTGGTTTGTATACTGGTAAATTTGACTTTATGATTAACAATACAAAATGGAATATGCTTTTTTAGTCTCATATTCAGGGCAAATATAAAGCAGATAGTTAATAATCATAAACCTCCTTTAATTTACATGGTGTGTGATCCTATATCCAAGAATTTAAAAATATTCATTTATGATATTATTTAAATAATATAAATTCAGTCTTAAGTTTATAAAATGTAGCCAACCATTAAACAAAAATGAGGTTAAAACACCCACATCTCTGAATGTGAATACTATGTTCAGGCCCTGTGCCTAATAAGACAAGGAATAACTCTAAAAAAAATGGCCTGTAGAGAAGATATTAATTGCTGTGGAATGTCTTTCTGTATGCTGTGAACATGTGTTGCTCTCATTGGTTGATAAATAAAGCTGATTTGGCCTATAGCCAGGCGGAATATAGCTAGGTGAGAAAGCCAAATTTAATACAGGGAGAAAGAAAGACAAAGTTGGGGAGATGCCATCCAGCCACCCAAAGAACAATAAGCCAGCAGGCCAATAATGCCATGGCCACAAGGCAATACTTAGATTAATAGAAATAGGTTAATTTAAGTATAAGAGCTAGCTAGTAATAAGCCTGAGCCATCAGTCAAGCATTTATAAGTAATCTTAAGCTTCAGAGTGCTTATTTGGGAACTGGTGGGTGGGAGAGAAACCTCCATTTGCAATTAATAGATACAGTTTCAGTAACCAGGATACCCTATTACAAGAGTGGTAGCAAAGTATTTTTGTTTTAAAGACTATTATTTGGATGCTATCTTATCATGATTATAATAACCCTAAACTGTTTCATTAAGTAGCCAGTATATAATTAGACCTTTCAAAAAGAATAAGGGCAGTAGTGATAATCACAACTACAGTTACTGAACCTACCATTTATACAACATGTGCTATGTCTGAACCTCACTATCTATCTACCCATCCATCCATCCATCCATCCATCCATCCATCCATCTATCATCTATCTATCTATTTATCTACCTACCTACCTAGCTACCTACCTAACTGAATATCTATCTCATAATTCTGTGAAAGCTATTACCCCCATTCTACAGATAAGAAAACAAGATGCACAACTACAGTCTGTGGAAATATGATTTGATCCAACTTGTCTAGCTTCAGAAGCTGTGAGCTGTGTGCATAACCACCATATGAAACTGCTGCACAGAGAAATGAACCAAGGAGGAATGTTTACCAGCCAACTCAAGCAGAGGGAATATTAACACATCAGGGGCTTCTGGGCCTATTGAACATCTCCTTCAGTCTGAGTATATGTGAGGGGCAGAGTAAGTCCTTGTATTTCTCATTGTATGCCTCAAATCCAGCTTACCAAAGAGGAAATAAAGAAAATGGATAAAGAAATGAAAGCATACCAAAGCATCAAATCCATTTTACTTATAAGCAAATATTACAGACATAATGGAATATTAAAATGGAAGTTTTGGCTGAAGCATCAAGACAATAATTAACACATTGCAAGGGAGGTGTTAGACCATATGTTGGATTCCCAAAGGAGGATTCTGAGAACCAGTTACTCATTTTTAAAATGTCACACCACATCAAAGTTCTAGCATTAGAAATTAAGGAGCAGTGCTTAGCTGGTAGAAGTGAAGATAACCTATGAATTTCACTGTGGATAATGGAAATCCTGCCCTCACCTCAGCCTGGAAACTTCAGAAGGACCTGCTAAAAACTCTAGTAAGGACCTCTAGCAGTTTGATGTATATATGGATTGATGCCCAGCTCATGCACAAAGGCCAAGTATACATAGACATATACACAGACAGTACAGCAGCAACAGGATTCCTGAGTTGGGAGCCTGAGTATGATGGAGTTCGTAGGGAGTGAAGGATGTCTATGGACCAGATGAGGGCATTTTATAAGACGGAATCAGAATGGCATCACCTGTGGTCAGACCAAAGAATCCTGCCTGGAAAGAATAAAGAGATCTCAACATAGTACCTTGAAGGGATCACTATTTTTTTTTTTACACTATCGATGGTCAAGCCCATTACATAAAACAACTGCAGGGTTGGAGGCGAGTGTACACTAAACTAACCGCCACAACAACCCCCGCAAAACAAAAACAAATGAACAAAAGCAATGAAACCACACGCAAGAGAGTCAGCTTTAACATCAAGCTCGGAGAACGGCAACACTAGCCTAACACCATGGTTCTGACCTGAAAAGAGCTTGCCCATTCCCCTCCCCCCTCCTTCCTGTGCTCCAAACCCAGGGAGATCGGGGCACTAGCTGCAGAAAGCATGAGGGATCAGCTGCTCCTTACCCCAGTGAAGCTCGCTTGTCTACAGAAGGCCTGAGTTTGAGGGAAGAAACTTCAAACTCTTAATAATACAAAAGTAGGTACTTTGAAATTATTATATTGAGTCAATATTCATACACAAGGGTACTGCAATATATATATATATGCATATGTATATATTCAGTTTACCTAAGAGAAATATGAAAGCTTCTAAATGATACAAAATCCTAAATATCAAAATAACACACATGGAAAATTTCACATTTGCTCTCAGGTAACAGGTCTCAATCAATATGCAGACACTCTAACAATTTGTGTAAAACTATAACAAGGTTTTAGATTAGGAGTACCTGGACCATAAAGACATCTTTAATTTGCATGTGGTTCAATCCCCAAGATTATTCTGAACCACCTCTCAAAAATCAACCCTGGTAACTTGCTAGGGCTATGCACTTGGGAGAGTGTTCTAGTGCTACTTTATAAGGGAGCCCAAAATGCTAGAAAAGCTGCATTAAAACCCAGGACGGAGCAAGGGAAGACTCAATCTGGTTTCGCAGAGTGTGCACTTACAAAGATTTCATCTAACAAGCCATGTCTGATCAGTGCAACAGTGACATACAGGGCTCTTCCCTGGGGATGAGCACACACCTAATTCTGCCATGGCTCTTGGCCACATCGGGACCTCAGAACATGGGCTTCAGTGTGAAATTGCCTGCGGTTTTCAGCAACTACGTCTGGAAAGCAGCGGAACTAAGGGGAGAGGTTTTAAGGCATTGTGACTATGGAATAATGTAACATGTGAAAGAACCACGTTGAAAAGTCGGCCTAGAATGACACTTGATAAGTCTGGCACCACGGTTAGCAGATATTAATATTAAAATGTCTTTTTTTAAAACCTATCTTAGCTGCAAAGAGCACAGGGGGGCAAAAAGTCCATGGTTCTACACTCTCCTACGACTCTTCTGAAGATGTTGGTTCTCAATTCCTCACCTATGATGTGGCTACTACTATTCTCACATTACTGGTAAGAAACTAGGCGGGATGAAGGTTAAGGTCTTTGCCCATGGTAACAGGTACTCTACAAGCACCATACTGCAGGACCAGAATGCCAGTATTTTTGTCATTTTATGATTACCACCATTATTCTTTTTGAGGTCAAATACCTAATATAGTGCGTGCTAAGGGGAATTAATTAAAGCGCACCGGAAACCTAGATTAGATAGAGCATGTATCTTTTCTAACGAAAGAGCTCCCATTCGCCAGGTCTCAGAGAGGTTTCAAGGTTATATCTGAATATCATGAGCAAAATCCAACAGTTCTGGTTTTTAACTTCAAGTAAAAGATCTTGCCACAGCACATACTACAGCAGAAGCTAATTAAACACATAATGTAGCTGTCAGGTTCATGATTTAACGGCTGTGAAGAAAGAGGCTGCAATTTAAATAACTTTCAAGTACAATATCCAATCAGGCAAGCCCTGAAAAACAGTTAACTTTCACCTCTCAACTTCATTTAACTTTTCTCTTAGCCTTAAGTTCTTAATATCTAAAATGGGGACTTGCGGACATATTTAAATGAGAATTATGTATACACAGGAGATCACTTTTCATCTAGGGAAAGCTGTAAAACTGCTACCATGAGCTGTACTTGCTGTGCCAGGTCTTATCATGTATTTCAATATACAAAAGTAACAAAACTCACACAGTTAACTGCTGAGAGGTGTACAGCCCTTGACTTACAAAAGATGCGCAATATGAATACAAGGGCTCCGAGTTCTTTCCTAACAGCCAATTATGTATCTAGCATTCAGAAATGGGGGGGGGACAGTCATCTTACATGTATGTCAGTGCAAATCTGACCTCTGTCAGCAACCTCTGTAGTCCAGAAAAGGAGACAGAAAACATGTACTACGTATGTAACAGTCACTGTTTGTATATCATTTCCTCACTGGGTGCGCAGATAGATAAACATGTGAGCACGAGAAAAGGTGACACGAAACTAACATCTTGTAACAATCAGGCGGAGAATTCTCGACACACTCAATACTTTGACATTTAGGAGTAGAAGTCAGGGGATATCTTTTCTCTGCTGACTTCAGAGTAAAAACGGTGACAACTCATACATTAATGCATATTCATGCACACATGTGTACACAGATATGTGGTGGGGGGGGTCTTCTTTCCCCTCTCAGCCTGTCACCATCAGTCCAAGAGGGGAAAGAGGCAGAAGGGATGACAGAAAGCTTTGTATGTGTCCCATGAGCACAGATGGAGGGAGGCCTCCGGGAGACGAGACAGACTTCAGTGAATCAGCTCAACTTTATTCCAGAGTATAAGGAATACGTATGTCACAATTGGGGAACGTGGGACAAACCCTATCATAATGCTTAGCATGTGGCCCTAGGATCTTAGAGTGGAGCTCCTAGCACAAATCTTCTTAGCAGGGATCTGTGCCAACGGTCAAGCTAAAGATGACGCAGACATCTGGTTTAGATATGGTCAGTCCTCCAGGCCCAGGGACATTGTCCAGATAAGGGCAGGTAGAGGCAGGAAGTTCTGCTGGAGGGAGCGAGCTCCACGTTGCTGAGCTAATGAGATAAGCCGCCAAGCCATGGGGAGACTGTGGACTCTACCAGGCAGCACAAATCTCCCATGGATCTTGTTTATCATCCCACAGCTCCTGGACACTTAGGTACTTCGTTCTGTGACAAACTAGGTACGGGGTTTAAAAATATATATTTCATTTTGTTGAAACATTGGACTAGCTAGGGACACTAATGACCAGCAGTCAGGAAGTGGCCTGGAACCTGCTAGAACAGGGAGATGCTAAAGGCCTGAGGGCTACCCACAGAGGGCAGAATGTCACAACTGAGACAGGGAGGGAAGATATATGACAGCCACAGCCAGTGGGATGGGGGACATGCAACATCCTGCAGGGTTGTGGTTGGGGCAGCAGCAGAGAAAGTTCAGAGAGGGCTTTATGAAATCAGGCTCCTCAGAGAGCCCTCCGTGAAGTGGTGTCACTGTGTCTTGAATATATACATTTCTTCATTTGATTGTTATTACTAGTATTTACCTGCTTTTGAAGAAGTTTCTAAATCTAATAAAAATAAAGCATGGAAATACCTAAACAAAGCCCTAGAAATCTTTTTTTTTTAAATGAAATCTTTTCTAAGTACAAAATAAAGAGATTTCCAGGGCCGCCTCTTCCAACTTCTGGCACCATGAATTATGGCTAGAGGATGTGGGATGTGACTGAACTCGCTTGCTCTGAGAAAGAATGCACACAGATAACAAGACTTCTCAGTCGGCCACATAGCACTTTGCCTTCATAACCATTTATACTCTGCATTAACGTTCCTTGAATTAAGTAACTGACTTTTGGGGAAACATCGACAATCTCGCTTTATGGATAGTGGTTTCTTATGTTGAGTACCCACTAGGAAATACCCCTACCTGGGCCCCTGTTCAGATTGCCGAAGGACAAAGATGAGTCTCGAGCACAGGGAAAGACCTTCGATTATTTCGGTACCTCAGTTAACAGCTTCAAGAAACAAGACGAGTAACCGTGGGTTAAACGGGCTGCAGGTTCCCTGCTTACCTTTCCACCCAGTTGGCTGCTGTGCCCAAGTTGGCTGTCTAGATATCAGTTCTCACACCTGGAGTTGTGCAGAAGGATAGAAGGGGCACAAAAAAGTATGCCCCTTCCTCTGAAACACAGACATGAACCTGCTTAAATCTTATGGGTTAAAATTTAGCGGCAAGCCTCTATGGCGTATGTGTTAGGGAGGAAAGCACCAGGTTTGCAAGTGTGTGTTCCTAAGACAAGGACAGAAGGAAAGGCCTGAGGAAGCGATTCCAAATATAAGCCATAGGTGCACACTTTCTGAACTTCAAACTGTGAGGATACACTACTACTGACCGAATGCCTGTGGGTCTCCCAAATTCACACTGAGGTGCAGTCTCCAAGGGCACTGTATTAGACACAGCAGGTTGAGTGCTGGTTCGGTCCATGAGGACCTCAACACCGTGAATGGGATTGGCGCCCTTAGAGAAGGATCTGAGGAAGCCTGGTTGACCCTATTTTGCTTCTTCAGTGATATCAAGACTTTCTTATAGAAACATGTTTCTAGGAAGAACAGTGGAAAGATCTATGCAAAAGCCTTATAAAGTCTATAAACAATTTATAAGTAAATATCTAAGATTTAATTCCAAAGAAAAAATCTAAGAAGGGATAAAAATATGAACCAAAATGCTAATTATGAATGTTACAGAAATACAAATTAATAATCAGAAAAAATATTAAAATTGAACAAAATGTTAAATAATGAACTATAACACGGCCATATTGTGTAACTACTAGGGGCTTTTCTCTTCCTTCCTTCCTTCCTTCCTTCCTTCCTTCCTTCCTTCCTTCCTTCCTTTCTTTCTTTATTCTTTTTTTTGAAACTGGATCTGATTCTGTGGTCTAGACTAGCCTGGAACTCACTGTGTAATCCAGGTCTACCACAGATTTTTAGCAATTCTCCTGACTCACCTTCCTGAATGCTGGGATTATCGACATATGCATTCACGTTCGCATTTAGCTAACACGTTCAATTTCAAAAGTCAATTTGATGATATGGAAAAGTTCCCTGAAATAATATTGGTGTGGGAAGCAGGGTAATAGGTGAGGTCACACACAATCCTTCTTCCTCTTCGAGGGAAGCAAGGTAGCAGGTGAGGTACACATGGCTACTTTCTTCCTTATCTATATATGTGGGCCCGCATATGAGCGGCAATGTCTTGACTGGGGTTACATTAGCGACACCTTTAAAGATTTTTTTAAAGCTTTTTTTTGTATTGATGTTTTGCCTGTGTATATGTCTTTGTGAAGGTGTCAGATCCCCTGGAACTGGAATTTACAGTTATGAACTGCCCTGGAGGCGCTGAGAATCGAACCTAAGTCCTCTGGAAGAGAGTTCAGTGTTCTTTTTTTTTTTTCTTTCAGTTGTTTATTTTCTCTCTCCCTTTTTAATTTTTTTTAAATTTCATTTTACATTCCAACCATAATTCTCCACCCTTCCACCTGCTCCCCCTTACCTCCCCCGCCAGCCCACTCCTCATCTACTCCTCCCAATGAGTAGGGGCTCCCCTGGGGAGTCAACAAAGTCTGTCACATAAAGTTGGAGCAGGACCAAGCCCCTCTTTCCTGATGAACGACACATGGATTGCCCACAGAAGGGGAATTAGATGAGAGATCTTCTGGGTAAACTTGGGCTAGTGGCGAGGGGAGCAAACAGGAAGGAATGGGATGGTTGAGGGGGAAAGGGGCAGAGTGGGAGAGCAATAAAAGAGATATCTTGATAGAGAAAGCCTCAATCAGGTTAGGGAGAAATCTGGTGTGAATTCCCAAGAATTCCCAAGGAGGACCCCAGCTAAGACTCCTAGCAATAGTGGAGTGGGGACCTGAAGTGGCCTTCCCCTATAAACAGACTGATGAATACCCCAAATATAATAATAGAACTTTCATTCAGCAACTGATGGAACCAGATGCAGAGATCCACAGCCAAGCACCAGGCAGAACTCCGGGAATTTAATCAAAGAGAGGGAAGAGGGAATATATGAGCAAGGGAGGTGAAGATTATGATGGAGAAATCTACAGCGATAGCTGAACCAAGCTCATGGAAACTCATGAGCTCTAGACCAACAGCTGTGGAGCCTCCATGGGGCAGAACCAGGCCCATAAGTGGAAGACAGTGGTGGAGCCTGGTCTATCTGAGAAGCCGGTGGCGGCAGGACCAGGATCTACCTCTGGTGCACAAGCTAGCTTGTAGGCGCCCCTTCCCTGTGGTGGGGTGCCATGCCCAGCCAGTGCTCTTAACTGCTGAGCTGTTTCTCTAGCCCCCGGTTCACAACTTACTTTAATTCTCCAAATTTCCAAATGTGAATACTAATTAATACAGTCAGACCCCAATGTTTTCGAGTATCCATCTTATAAAGATATATAAAGTCCTTAGAAAATATGGTTATATGGGTTTTACACTAAGAAATGTATCTGAAACCCTATAAAGTTAACTTTGTGCAATAGATATGACTGTAGGCCTGATAAAGGCACTTTGAAGGACATTCAGATGGCTAACTAAACTTTATGTAACAGAAAATGTCCAAATTATAACAGATCTTCATATTCCTGTTAGAGTAGCAATTATTATTAAGCTATGCATTTGAGTTTAAATGTTCGTATTTGGATTACTTAAACATAAATTTCAGAATGTTAAGTAGGTTTAATAAAGTACAGTGTGCTATTTATTCAAGTTGTTACTCAAACAACTGCCACTAGGTTAAATAAACTTCAGATTATAGCAAACCTTTTGTAACTAACATTCAATTCTCACAAAGTAATGATTTCACTTAGAAAAGCTACCAGGACTCAACTCTAATAACAAAAATATGTCACTAAAATAATAACTTTCCAATAAACACTACAAGGATTACCTGGTTTCAGTTTCTGAGTGTAAATTCAATATGAAATAATATTGCAAAAATCTCTGGTCTAAAGGATTTTGTTTAAACATCTACAAAGAGAGTGTACAGTTAACTTCCCCCGACTGATGTGAGCCTCTACAAACACATCAATACATGCAGCCCAGAAGAACCTACTGCAAGAGATTGTTTCTGTCGATACAAAGCAAGGTCACTGCATTACAGGAAGACTCTTGTTTATTTCACTTCCTTAAAGGGGATTGTTCAAGGGCAAACTCTGAAAGAATGGTTCTAAGAATCATTAAAACCCTTGAAAAACAGGCAACTTCGGGGAAAATTCTGAATAGCTAATAGGATATTTCTGGATTATGGAGTAAAAAGAAGCAGGAAAAAGTCTATCTTTAAAAGTTGTTTGCATTTGTCTTTATATGTTGTTGGTTTTTTTTTGTCTTTTCTCCAAATTTTAAAATAATAAAATGGAATACATATTACAAGAAAGTAAGTAGACAGCAACTGTAGTGCTCCACTGGGGAAAACTTAAGAAAAACTTTGAACAACAAAGTGCTAATAAACTCTAATTTGACTTAATGAGGACGTGCCCTATGTTGGACATTGTGCTGGCTGCTAAGAGCTTTTGTTAATGCTTACTGAATGCTATACTTCCTTTTACACATCAGGTTAATAACAAGAAATAGAGACAGAGATGCATGAGGCATGTACTTGGGGAATGAAGCTGAAGAGGCATGCATACAAAACAGTCCTTAGTAACTGAAATCAATAATATTTTAAAGAAACATGTTTTAAATAAAAATTCAAATAATCCATGATGAACAAACATTTGATATATAGGAGGCAATATCAGGAGGCACATACAAAATCTGCTTTAATCAAGTGGAAATAGTTTCAAAATAATCACATTAAACATGTTTTTGAGCAAACAGAAGATAATCCTTTTAGTAGAATGACTTACTCCTTCTTTACGATCTCTCTTAATCAATTCTGTCTTGAGGTCATGATGACAGAACATCATCCTGAATATTTCTACACTCGCTCCTTACTAAGAGACTAAGAGGAAATTGGGCATAAGGCACAGACATCTTTAGACAAAAGTCATTATGGAAACAACACATTCCTCTTTACAAGGCAAATCTCATTGTGAATGATGGATGACTTGGACTGAAAGTTTAAAAGGAGAAAAACATCATTACACTCCTCCTTTAGAAACATATTTAATTTTTAGATAACCTCCTGTTTTTCATTGTCTAAACATTTCAACTGGTTTCTTCAAACTTTAGCAAACAATCTTTCCTAATGCCAACTCTAAGAGACTTGCGAAGGTAGGATGAAACTCGCAAAGAAAAAAAAAGCAAGAGCACTGAGGAGAGAAAGAGTGGCCTGATGACCATCCACAGCTCCAGGAAAGCTTCCTGAGACAGACTCTAAGCATAAGAGTGAAGGTGCTGTAAGAGACGGCAGCTTCATAGCTTTGACACAGCAAATTAATAGCTAGTAAGCACTGATCATCAATGGACTAGAGACTGCTTGGCTTAAACCAAGACTGCATACTGTGAAAGAAAATAGTTATTTCCAAATTAAGAATTTGATTATTATATATCACATTAAAACACTTTGTGAAACATTTATATCAAATGTTTTGAGTTATAAAATAAATTAGTACTGTTTTTTAAATAAAATGAAAGGATATATGGGCTGTAATGCCAGATAATTAAATACATCCCAAACTTTCCATTAACCTAAATGATTCTATTTCACTCTAGACTTTCTCCTTAAAAATTCCCACTCTACCTTGTGGGTGGAATGGGGAGATAATTATTGAAAGCTCTCATTCTTAAATTCTACACTATGATTCCTAAATCTGTATCACCATGGTAAAGATGCCAGAAATAGACTTCTCGGGATTCCCAATGATGCCTATGTGTTCAACCAGGAGAGTCAAGACCAAGGGTAAAGGTCTAGTGGAATGTGATATCCTCCATAGGCTCTGGCATTTAAACTCTTGATTTCCAGTTGGTAGCCCTGTTTGAGGAGGCCTAGGAGGTATGATCTTGACGGAGGAAGGACTTGGGGGTGGTGGCTTCGAGGCTTCAAAGCCTCTTACAATTCCTTTGCTCTGCCTGCTTCCTGCACTCTGTTTGGAGATATGAACTCTCGGTTTTCTGCTCCAGCTGCCGTTCTTGCCTGCTGCCACGCTTCCCCACAATGATGGTGACAGACTCTTCTCGCTCTGGAACAGGAAGCCCAAATAAACTCTTCTATCTACAAGTAACCTTGCTTTGATCTTCTTAGTCTAACCATGGTGATCTGAGGGTAATTATAATAGTTCTTTAGGGTGAATGAATGGCTGACCATGGGGATATGTATCATGTATCATTATCCCAGTGTCTGGGTGAATGAATGGCTGACCGTGGGGATATGTATCATTATCCCAGTGTCTGGGTGAATGAATGGGTGACCATGGGGTATGTATCATGTATCATTATCTCAGTGTTTAGGGTGAATGAATGGCTGACCGTGGGGGTATGTATCATGTATCATTATCCCAGTGTCTGGGTGAATGAATGGCTGACCGTGGGGATATGTATCATGTATCATTATCCCAGTGCTTTGGCTTTATAAGATAAAATGAAAGTACTCAGGTGCCTTTTTGTCTTTTCTTTTTTCATCTAATAATTTTTCTTACAGGTATATATTGTATTTTGAGTATATTCAGCTCTTCACTGCATCTACCTTAGGTACCCTTTTCTCACTTGTCTCCACATAAATCACATTTGTTCACCTAGAAATTTTCAGTTAACATATGCTCACATGACTTTATATAACTACATAAAATCTAGGAATCCAAAATGAAAAAAAAAGATATCTTTTTTTTCTAAGCCTGGCTAAAACTATTTAATATGACCAGCTCTCTCCAGTTTCATCCATGATTTTTCTCACAAATGCCGTTAAGTCATTCTTCTTTATTACTGAAAATATTCCATATATGTAGATGTGTACAATATTTTCCATATCTGTTCATCTGGACAGCTAGTTTAGATGTAGAAGTTCAGCACTGCTAAACAGTGCTATAGGAAACATGGTGGACACAAAGAGTGCATGTGTCTCTTTGGAATGCTGAATAGACATTGGTAAACTTCTAGGAATGGTATAAGTCTATAGGTATGGTAGGTCTATTTTTGATGTTATTTTTAAATTACTTTTTAAAATTTCCACAATGATTTCCATAGATTTTTGGACTAGTTTACATTTCAAGAAGAATGTACCCTTTTGTCCAATTCATGTCAGCATCCGTTCCTTTTTGATTTTTAATGTCCAACATTCTACCTAGAGAAAAACAGAATTTTAATGTTGTTGTCTTGATTTGCATTTATCAGATGGTTAGAGAGTCTGAACGCATTTTCATATTTATTGAGCCTTTGTATTTCCTCTTTTGAGAATTGTCCATTTCATTATCCCATTCACTGAGTGGGTTGTTTACTTAGCTTTTAAAACTTCTTTGTATATACTAGATATCCATCCTATGCCTTATTTGTAGGGGATGTCTCTGATTCTGAATGCTGTCTCTTCACCTGATGTGTTCATTAATTAATGGCCTTGTTTCCTGAATAGTAAGAACACTATTTAGAAAGCCCCTATCCATGACAATATCTTGAAGTCTATTCCCTACTTTTTCTCTAAAATTTTCAGGGTTATTATTAATGTCTTTGATCCATTTGGCGTTGATACTTTTGCAGGGTAAGAGGTAGTGGTTTATCGACACTCTTCTGCATATGAATATCCAGCTTTTCCAGCACCATTTGTTAAAAAGGGTGTCATTTTATCCCCCCAATGTGTGTGTTTTGCTGCTTTGTCAAACATCAGATGATTATGTAGGTTTATATTTATATGACCTGCTCTATCCCATTGATCTATATGTAATTTTAGTCACTGTGACTTTGTAATATTAGTTGAAATTGGGTATAATATCTACAGCATTATTTTCTCGGCTCAGGATTGCTTTGTCTATCCAAGGCCTTTTGTGCTTCCAAATTATGTTAAACTTGCTGCTCTTGTTGTTTGTTTCCTTTTTACATTTTTTTGGTTTGCTTTGTATTTTTTTCCTATTTCTGTGAAGAATGACATTGGGATATTGATGCAATTGTATCGACCCCTAGATTGCATTTGGTGATATAACTGTTGCACAATATTTTTCATCTATTTTGATGTGCGTAAACAAGATTACGAGACACTATGTTTACCAACTTCTCTATAAGTATACATTTATGTATCTATTGATTCACCTACTGTATTTTAAAGTCTTGCTTTCGATTCTGTTACTAGGAGGCCCACACTCTTATTCTCAAGGCTAGCATTCCAGTGTCTCTGGCTTTGCATAAACAGGACAGCATGGGAGTTCTGAGTCTTGAAAATTCTCTGCTGTACATACATACACTTCCCCACCACTTCAAAGAGGAAGTGGAGAAGCTAAGCATGCCCACATTCAGGTAATCAAAACAAATGAAGAAACAAACAACATCTACACTGTGAATGGATGTGGGAAAGAGAGAACGACTTGTCTGGAATTGGAGGCTGAGTTGGTAACACAATCTGCCACATTAGGGGAAAATAGAAGAAGAATGCAGCAAATCAACAATCAGATATTAGTGCATGGTAAGGCTGGAAAGGAGTTGAGGGAACAAATAAGAAATAAGGACCTTCTTTTTATTGATGAGATAAATGCATTAAGAGGCTTACTAAATTGCTAGGTTCTCCAAAAGAACAGAGCTCATGATCATAACAGTAACACCCTTGTTAACTGTTATTTCAACAAAATCACTTTAATCTACAACAGAATATGGGAAGCCTTTTATCCAGTAGGAGGTGTGCACTATGCTAAACGCTGAACTGATGTTAGGGAGAACGTGGGAGAAATTGAAGGAAAACCCCTAACCTTCACCATCTCTGGCATATTTTAGTAAATCAACGATGTTTATACCTCAGAATCTTTTGACCTTATGTTGTCTAGTTAAAGGGTTTGCTTTCAAAATATCTATTCAAAAGATCCTAGATACTAGAGAGTGGAACAAATAGGGAATGAAGGACCCTTAAAGGCTTCCTGTAAACAGCACATGTCTTTCCATTTGGCAATTCCTAATCTAAAAACTGAGACCCTACAAATAGGCACACACCATCTGACACTTAACTCTCAAGACAAAATCCCATGCAGTGTTATATTGTACCTATTTGTAAAATAGCTCACTTTCCAGGGGGATACTAGGTTCTATCTTTTTAGAGAAATGCCAAGATATCATAATTTTCTTTAAATAAGATATAGGAATTATAAATTTAGTCACCACACTTGGCCTTTGAATGGAATTCAGAGTGGTTGATACCACGAGCATGTATATTTAAGGATTGTTCAAAGAGAAACAGCCAAATAGGAAATGATCAAAATAGTTACTCATTTGAAAGTGTGTGTGTGTGTGTGTGTGTGTGTGTGTGTGTGTGTGTGTGTGTGTGTACACGTGCGGGTGTGTTTGTAGAAATGGGAACCGTGAGATACGAATATAAGCAATGGGGAGAATTGTACTATAAGCATTATTGTAATTCACTGATCCCTTATTTAGGAAATCTTGAGTTATGAAAGAATGGTATAGAATAAAATGGCAGCTGGCTGTCTTTCCCTCTTTACCATAAGGATTTGGGGGTGGCATCTAAGCTTCCTGGTAAACACGTCATGAGATTCTCTAACTCTGAGAATATGTTACGAAGCCACTAAGGATTATTTTAGTACCTCATAATCTCATCTGGTTAGTCTTTTTCCATTCCTTTCCTTGAGCTGATAAATTTCCCTCCAAATTCTAGCTGTTTTAGTGGCTGTCATTAAAAATGAGGTCAAAGGTAAAAAGTTTGTGCTGCAGGAGGAAAAGCTCATGTCATGGACCACCAGCATTTTTTACATTTTTCTGCTATTGTAATGATAATGATGCACCAATTAGCATAATCAGTGAATAGTGATGCTCTCACAAAATGAATAATACTTATTTTACAGGTAACAGGTTGGTGAGACGGCCATTGTTCAGAAAATCCAGACTTAATAGCTGATAGATTTAGATTTTCCATCTATGACTTCTTCTTATTTAGCGTTCCATCAGCTTTACCCAGCAGCTCTCTCTACCTCTCTCTACCCAAAGGCATCACTGCATATCTGTTGTGGATTAAATGTCAGCCATTGCTTCTACTCTCCCTGATTTCCTGTGAGGATAGAAATAGTTCAGTGAAAGTGAAAAGTTATTTTTGGATTTAGTGGTATTAACCTAGAATATGAATTCTGGATATTTAATTTAGTTTTTTTTTAAAAAGTGAACAGATACACATTTGTTTACTGCTTAGAATAAAGTGAACTATAATTAAACTCATAAAACAATGTTATAAAAACTAATATACAAAGGGAACTTTGTATTTTCATGGTACTTTAACATAGTTGCAATAAGAATATGTTGGTGTTAATTGAAAGATTCAGTCTCAATTCATGGTGTAATCACCCACAAACCTGCTATTCCTCCAACAAGACCATCATCCTTTTAATGTGCCCTTCAGAAAACTAGGCAACATGGTGTGCTAATAATACATTCCACTCTTTCAGATAATACTGCCCAATTTTAATCTATCCCATCAGGCTCTGGTAATATATGCTAATAGCTATCATATTACTATTGGGCTTATTACTCAAAGTAGAATGACCTCAAGTCAAAAGATTTAGACACCAATAATATTTGCAACATAAACTATTCATTAAAAATATTGACTTTTTAAAATACATGTTTCTGAATTTAAATTATATAACATGAATTTTTAAGGAAGTTCTTGAAACATTTGTTATGCTTAAATGTTCTTACTGAGGAATAGGATCCTAAAAGCTAACAAAAGGGTCAGAGACAAACCCTGTTCCCACTTTTAGGAGTCCCAGAAGAAGACCGGGCTACTCAATTGTAACATACATACAGAGGGCCTAGGTCAGTCCATGTATGCTTCCTGGTTGATGCTTCACTCTCTGTGAGCCCCTATGAGCCCAGGTTAATGATTCTGTGGGTTTTCTTGTGATGTTCTTTATCCCTCTGACTCCGACAATCTTTTCTCCCCTTCTCCTGCAGGATTCCTTGAGGTCTGCCTAATGTTTGGGTGGGAGTTTCTGTATCTGCCCCTATCAGTTGCTCCAGCCTTAGTACAAGGGGAAGTGCTGAGACGTACTTGATATCCACGGAAAGCCAGCCACTTTCTGAATGGAAACAGAGGAAGAGTGAAGGGGGGAGCAGAGGAGAAGATCCGGGAGCGGGGACTGGAAGGAGAGTTGGGGGAGGAAACTGCAGTTGGGAGAAGATAATACTATCATTTTTAAAAATGTTCTTATCGGTGTACATTCATTTATAGCATCGGTTCTCAACCTGGGAGTCCCGCCCCCTTTGGCAAAATCTCTAGCTCCAAAAATATTTACCATAGATGCTTAACAGTAGCAAAATTACAAATATGAGGTAGCAATGGAATCATTTTATGGTTGGGGTCAAAACAACATGAGGAAGTGTTTTAAAGGGTCGCAGCATTGGGAAGGCTGAGAGCCACTGCTCTAAGTCATCCCTTACAATGGAAGTAGAGCTGCCACAGGCATAGTGGTCACAGAGATAATGAAGGTGAAGTCAGAGGAGCAGGTGGGCTATGTTGATAAGCATGGGGGAAATGTTCCCTGTAGGAGAAACCATGGTAAGTGTTAAGCAGAGAGATATAGGAGACCATAAGAAAGATGTCAATGAAAAAAATCCTGGTACTTGGGGATTTCTGAACACAAACTGAATGGACCTAAGGGGAAGTACTACTTCAGAAGATTTATAAGAAGTTGAAAGGATGTTGGGTTTCACGCTATGGAAATGAAGAGGGGCTACTGAACAAGCTTTACACAAAAGAAACAGGATAAAATATACATGTGCAAAGATTGTATGGCAGGGCTGACAGTCACATTCAAGTCAAGAAGACTGCTTTGGGGATCACCGTTAATATGTAAAGTGAAAACGAGGAGCACATGAGTCAGAGCAATAACTGTGTAGATCAGACAGGAGGTGCAGGCGTGGGAAACATTAACCATACTATGGTTGTAAAGGGAGGAAGATAAACATGTCTACAATGGAAGTCTTTTTTAAAAAAGGTGGTAACGACGCTTCAGTGGTGGATCACAGGGATGAAGACAAGATTCCCACAGACAGAGCAGAAGCAGCTGGTGTTTATCGTAGGAAGGAGGTCGATGCAGAAGATCTTGGTGCATTCTGGATCCCTGTGAGCTAAGTAATGATATGTACTAGCACTTAGTGTATCAGGTATAGTTTGAAAGCAAGACACAGGCTAGATACTATGTTTATGCCTCACTTACTGCACGCATTGTTCTGGAGCCATGGCTGTAGAGTATACTACAGAGCTTGTATAGTCGGGAGGGAAACACACAAAAAAAGAACTAACCACTGAGGAAGTCTGATTCTACACCAGTTTTCTACAGAGAGCATTCCTATTGGGGATCAAGCCTTGGAACTTTAAGCCAACTCTTCATTTAAATGCAAGGCCTTGTTTAGATTGCCTCCTTTTATAGAGAAAAGGTAAAGACAGATTTTAAAAAAAGACAGATAATTTTAAATACTGAGAATTAAAAAACATATATATGCTTTTCAATGGGACACACTGGATTGCACTTAGCCGTGAAAGGAGTGTTCAAGAATGCCTGCTTTTCTTGTGCTGTGTGACCCAATGGCGAACTGGGGCACAGCTTTCTAAGACCTGGGATGTGGAGTTGCCACTCCCTGAGTTCAGGAAGCTGTGAAAAAAAAAAAAAAAACAAAACAGCAGGTCTGGCAGAGCAGGAGGGGTGCAGAATCAGTTTCAGACACTACTGGCTTTATTAGACATCTAAGCAGACACAGGGTGGGAGAAAAATAAAGAAGACACATTGCCAGTTGGATTAGGGAAGATGTTCTAGGAGAAAGGAAAGCTGGATTGAGCATGTCAATGAAGATCTCGACGAAGGGGATAAAGAAGAACGGATCACTTGGAGATTCCTGACGACCTTGACAAAGACAATGTCTGTGGAGGAGGCGGTGTGAAAGCCTGGCTGAAGTGGAGGTGAGAGGACAGGAGGGAAGACATTGCAGGTAGTGAGGAGAGCCAACTTCTGGAGGAATTTGTCAACGAAGAGTAATAGGAAACCCCCAAAGGCATAAGCAGAGATGAGAGATTCTCTTTTAAGATATACTAAAACCTCCCAGCATGTTGCCATGCTGCTTGGAAAGATTTTAAAGATTAAAAAAATATATTGATGATGCAGGAGACAGAGTGAAGAACTGCAAGCTCCACGTCCTTTTATGTGAAAGCGATGGACTTTGCTAAGCAATGGAGGGCCGGCCTTTCCTATGAACAAGCAGAGTTCTCAGTGCGTGTGACACTGAGCTGCTCAGTAAATGATAATCAATCAAATCGACTTTCAGTCCTCCTACAATACAACCTCCTAATACACTGTGAACAGTTCAGGTATCCGAACCTCATCACCATCCTGAAGATCAATTATCTGTTTTGTCACTGATGCTCTTCAGAACACCCCACAAAACACCCAACTGGTCTAAGACTTGGTTTGTTTCTGGTTACGAGATGGACCACTTCCTGGTCACCACAGTGCCTGGAAAACAAAGGAGTGAGAAGAGTAAACTTTCCTGGGCACTGCATCTCTGCGACGTGTACTGCTGCAGAGCACCACAGAGGGGAAAAGTACAAGAAAAAAGTCTTGTAGACCAAATGTCTACCTAGCCATCCATGCAGAGACCTTTCCACGGCTATCGTCTAAACTTCAAATAGACGGCATCCAGTCACTATGCCTAAACATTCTGTATAATTAAACTTCCTTGTTGAGGAATCCTTCATACAAACAGCAGAAGTTTAGTACTGTGGTTGTCATTGTCTCCACGAGAACTGTACATGCAAAGTTTGGCTGCATAGTCCTCATCCTTAGAGACATGGCTCTAATGTCATTGCCACTGGAAGAAATCACTGTGTCCCTCTGGGAACACCCCCCCCCCCCGTCTCTTCTGAATGATACTGATACTCATGTTAAAACACTGAGCAGCCTACCTTGGGATGATCTGTTTGCATTTGTGCCTCCTCCACAGACTGTGGGCACCTTATCTCTCCTCCTCAGGGGCATGTGCAGAATAGATATGAGCTAAATATTTGCCATATTTAAATATAAATTTCGAAGTCGAGGTTGATAAAATAAAATGGTGTGATGCGCAAGAAAAGCGGAGTAACTAACTAGGTAGTGAGGTGGCACAAGTGTGCTCAAGGAAGGGGCGCATGTTCCGTACACTCACCATTTCTGGCTACTTTATAAAGAGATCCTTGTTTTCAAGGACTGTTTAGATAAATAAAGCATTTTTTCATGCAGTTTTAACATAAAACAGAATACAGAGCTGTTCTTGCACATATGTCTCTTCCACATGCAGAATTGGTGGCTTCCATGCTTTCTTGAAGAAATCACCACAAATGATCTGGCCCAACCCTCAGCTCTAGGAGAATATTGACATCAATGAGATCCCAGCTGTTAAACTCTAATACGGGAACAGACGTAAGTGAGTTGAGCTTCCACTAAGTGAATTTTGGGGATTGTACTTCCTGGCAGAGCTGAGTTGCTCCTTGCTATCAGATGCGCTCGGTCCCAGCCCAGTTACTCTTTTTCCCTGCTGTGAGCTCTTGTCTTTGAATTTTCTTTTAAGCTTTTTAATAGACAACATGCTTCTGCACTTTCAGAGAGAAAAGAGAAAGTTCTTCCTTTCTCTAGCAATGGCAGCTGAACCTCCATTCAGTATGAAATCAAGTGGGAGCATCTGTGCTTTGTCATCAAAAAGAAAGCAATTTAACTTTTCTAATTATGATCTCTGTGTCAGACGTGGGTTGAGAACACAGTCACCTTTGTGTCACCTTGAGAATTCTGTCTTAATTCCTCAAGTGCATGCCAAAAATAGAGTTAGTCTCCACTAGCTTCTTATCTGCATCTGCTTCTGAGAAGTTGCTTACATTCAATGTGGGACCACCCTTCACATTAACTTTAAATTGAAAGCATTTTTTCAAATGAAGATAATCTGGATTCCACTTACCTATGATAAACGGTAATAATTTGGCAATAGATGGAAATGTTTTATAGATTGTGTAGAGCTTTGAAGCCCCTTTTCCCATTACCAGCTGCTTGCATAGGTAAATGCTAAAGTTCAGATAACAAATGCCATACACAACAGAGGTTCTTGTCGATTTCTCGCAGCTTTCCACGTCTAAATCAGGAGTCCTGTTGTCCCGATTCCCTGAAGGGAAACTACTAGGGAGAAATGAAATACTGAAGAAAAACAAACAAACAAACCAAAACGAAAAACCACCAGGCCCTACTGAAAGGGAGAAAAGAAGTGCTAGCTTTGTTTTCCTCGAAAAAAAATGCACGCAATTGGTGGGTGGGGGTTGTGTGTGCATTATCTGTTCTGCAGTAAGTCCGAAAATTTCTAGTCCTAATTCAATACCTGGGACAGTTCAGACACCGCTGAGCATTGCCACAGCTCTGACTGATAACCACTTTTCATAAGATGTGTAGAACATCAGTCACAACAGGCAATCATGAGGACCATGCAAACCCAAAAGAAACACAGGGTCTAAACGAAAGCCACACATAAGATTCAAACTGAATTTGTTGGTTCCATTCATATGGCTACTGAGTGTGTGTGTGGGGGGGGGTACCAAGCAAATACTGAAGTGAAATTATGCTGAGGACAAGAGGTGAATTGAGATCATTTGCTGCCATGTGCCAGGCTTGCTGGTAGATAAGGGGTCATCAGTTCAGCTCTCCTATGGACAGGTAAAACTGTAAGCTAGTACAGCATTTGACCAATCAAATTTGAAATATTTGGCATCTGCAACCATCTAACACTGCAAAACTGTACATAGGAAAATGAAGTGGCTTTTTGGGAGTCGAGAATGAGTACTCCACCAGGGAAGCAATGGGCTTCTTACTGGAAATGATGACTTCTTGAAGAAGAGATGGTTACAAAGAAAAGATTTAAGGAAGGGCCTTGTGCACTTCACATAAGCCCCTGATGATCAGGAGACAGAAGCTTTTAAATGACCAATGAGTTCACTTCAGTGGCACCATCATGAACTCTTCTAGATTGAGATCTATATATAGCACTGGGGTCGAGATAGACCCATTTCCACCTAGACTGATTGTAAAGAAACAAGAAAGAATCACTAGGGGACTTCTTAGCAACACACATATTTTAATATAGTCTACCAAAAGGTTCTCTAAAGCCAGAAGACTAACGTAGATGTGTATCAATTAAGTACCTCTTAGGAGATTGTAAATTGTTGCGCAGTAATCATACATATCGCATGGCTATTAAAAGTTGGGAACTGACTGTGTACAGATGTCTAAACTAATTTACATATATTGTCTAATTTAATCCTTATAGCTATCTTATGAGGTAAATATGATTATGGATCCAATTTCACAGATGAGAAACCTGAGGCGTAAGAGCTTAAACAAACACCCAGCTGTTAATTGGAATCCCAAGTTCTTAACCGCTGTGCCATACTGACAGTAAGTCACGACTAACTCATTTCTCTCATCGGCAGACCCTGCTGTTATGACGATTGTCAGGTGTGTATAACACATCTCCAAATTCTGTAAGTGCCAAAGCTAAGCATTACCAACGTAACTGCCTTGGACACTGGGTTTTCCTGTAACACCCGGGAGCTTCTGTGCTTCTTTCTAGGCAGAGGCTGGCAGCAGAGCACTCTCTCTAGCAAGTGTGGTCAGGTACCTCCCAAAGAGGGAGGAAACCTCACAAGTAAAGGCTGTTTAAAGACATTCAAAATGTTTAATTGTCACTCACTGTATTTTTCCCTTAATGTACTTCTAAAATTTATTTCTCTTAAATGGTATTAAAAAATACCCTTTTAAGAGTTTTTACTCAGAGAAAATACTTTGTTTGGTAAACACACTTTTTTTTTTAGATCATTAATGGACTTGAAAAGGCTCTAAAATATGCAAAGTGCTTAAGCTGTGGTACAGTTGAAGAACTATAATTTTCCAAAACTGTTCAAGTATAAACCCTGATCACTCACTCCACGTGAGAAAGCAAGAAGGTAGTCTTTAAAGAGGGCTTGCCACTGGCTGACTCTGTGTGTGATGCAGGCCATCACAGAACTTTCTCTATTTCCTCAGCATCAGCTTCTCACAGAACTACCTTGATGCAAGAAGGTTATCTTCATTTTCAAAGTCAGCAGTGCCTCAAATTCTGTGTTTTCCTTCATTCTTTTTTAAATCTTTCTTGATCTACACATACCACACACACACGCGTGCACCAAATCTTATTAATTTTTCTTTAGGTAGCTTTGTCAGAGAGGATACACACAGGTCAGAGGCAGGCCAGAAGAAATGGACTAGTAAAGTCCTCCAGAAGTCTCTAAGGAAATCGTATCTGCTGAATTGAGTTAATGTCCACTTGTATTTTGGACATGTGCCCAGAAGCTAGTAGACAACAGAATCTTTTATATGGGCTACAGTTCTGCCCAAACAGAAAGCATAAAATAAAAGGAGCTCCTTGGAGAACAAGAGTAACCATAACAATGCATTGCACTCAACCCTGTGTTCAATTTTCAAAACATTTTTCTCATTTTCTATTATTAATCAAGGGTTTTTAAGTTTAATTTTAACCACTCTCTTTTCCTGTAACGCTGTATGTAACAGAACCATCCTCAGAGCTGGGGAATAGCTCCATGGTAACAGATTCTCAAACATCAGGATGAGCTTCCAGTGTGTGATCACGGCTCAGGGAGGGAGGAGGAGGACAACGATGAAGCCATGTAGGGTTTCTTTCCTTCCTTGGGATAACATCCTGAGAAGAAGGAATCAGCAGCCTCATGAGGTTACTGAGAACAGGGAGGAAAGCAGAGCTAAGTGATAGAACAAGCTGAAGATGGTAATGAGGTAGTTATGAAATTTCAAGGTCTGGAATAAATCCTTTATTTTAGTTCCCTAAAGAGATGAAAAATACATTTTTTACTCAGTAGAGCTGAAAAGAGGTCCCTTTTCTGGTGCCACACTTTGCAGTATATATAGAAATAGAGCTACTTTTGAGATTTTTCAGTGGTCACTGAGACCCACTCTATGCAAACAGTCCCGTGGTGGTGACAGTGCTACCGTCTATGTACTCATGGCTTTATGGGGCAGATCTTGGTGAAAGTGCATCATGGGTAAAAAGAAATAAGTACTCCCATCTTTAATAATGGCTGTGCCCTTTAGATGCTGGGCACCAAAATTGTATCTGAAGACTTAATCAGAGACCAGCCCTCCCTTCACAGACAAATCCCATCATCTTTATAAAAACCTCCTATTTTGTTTTCCTGCCAAATCCAGCCAAATCTCGTGGCCTAGATGCTAACTGGACAGAAAGCAAATCAGTATTGACTCACAGAAGTATTTGTTTGAAGTGCCACTTTAAACTCTTGTCATTTCTACTAGAAAGAGAGAAGTCTCGCTGCAACAAAAGTTTAAAAATTTAGTGTATTCCAAGCTTAGCTAGCCTTTAGGTATATGGGTGCTTCTAAAGTACTGAAGGAAGTTTAATGCCATTTGATCTTCTAATCTTGTTTGCACTATTAATTTCGTTAATGGGTTAGTAATCCTCTCTTTATAGATAGCAGAAAAGTAAACTTCAGCCCAGCACTTTTCTAAATTATTACATCTTCTAAACAAATGGGGTACAGATTAATGAGGTTTTTCTTAGAGCTCTGGAGTCACAAGGGCTTTAAATGAAGTGATGCGTCCTTGTTTCCATTTAATGAAAATAACAATCATGCAATGTAAATTGGACTTTAAAGCAGGACAAGAGAACTGCATTCATACCTGAAAACACTGAAATCATTTTCTCAGTGCCTCTCTCTGCACTTGAGAAGGTTCTGGACCCACCCTTTCCCACTGACAATATGAGCTGCAGCCACTTACAGAAGATCAAGAAGTCACCAACACGTAAGCTGCACCAAGTCTCATAGTGTTACATAAATACACACACTCTTACTTTACACTAACAATTGATTAGAGATGGCTTCTCATTTCAGAGTTTTCATTCATTAATGACAGCAGAAGAATATAAGATCCTTGTGGTGGTTTGAACAAGAATGGCCCTCATAGCCCCATATGTCTAAATACTTAGTTCCAAGTAGAAGGAAATGTTTGGGGGATATTAGGAGGAAATTCTCCAGCCTTGCTGGAGAAGGTGTGTCCCTGTGGGCGGGCTATGAGGTTTCAGAAAGCCCTGGCCATGACCTTTGGGCTTGCTTCCTTCTGTCTGCAGCTCAACTATTCCGGCTGCCATGTCTTTTCTTTGTCATCATGGACTTGAAAACTCTAAAACTAAAGCCCAAAATAAACTCTTTATAAGTTACATTGGTAATGGTGTCTTATTACAGCAAAAGAAATGTAACTGTAATACAATTATAGTTGAAATACATAACTGATAACTGATTACAATTGTAAATGTAATATAATCCTCCTCCAAATGTTACAAATGTCTGATATGGGATTCCCCTCTGTGTGCCATGAGTATGTTTTATTACCATTGGTTAATAAAGAAGCTGCTTCAGCCTATGATAGGGAAGAATAAAGCCAGGTGGGAAATCCAAACAGATATATAGAGAGAGTAGCTGGAGTCAAGGAGATGCCATGTAGCTGCTAAAGAAGAAAGACACCCAGAACTTTACCTGGTAAGCCACAACCTTGTGGTGATACACAGATTAATAGAAATGGGTTAATTTAAGATTTAAGAGCTAGCTAGAAATATGTCTGAGTCATCGGCCAAGCAGTGTTGAAATTAATATAGTTTCTGTGTGATTATTCGGGTCTGGGTGGTCAGGAAACAAATGAGCAGCCTCCATTTACAAATGTCTAAGTGGATTCTTCCATCAAAAATACAAAAGTGAGATATTATAATTACTCAAAATATTTTCTACATCAGGACATGATGTCTGAGCATGTAAATTCATGCTGGATTTTTCTGTATAAGAAATAATTAATTCATCTCTACAAAATTTGTATTTTAAAAAAATCCCAAGACCCCTCCAGATCAACAAACTTTTATTTTGGAATGATTACTGACAAAGCAGCTCTTAAATACAATAATAGCAAAGACAAGTGTAGGAGACATGAGTAGGTTAATGAAAGACACTCATGACCTCAAAGGGAGGTCAGGAGCATCTACTTTATTCTTGTTTTACTAAATTGATCTCAAAATGGCTAAATGGAGAATAAGTGCAGAATTTGTGTCCTCATGGCTCTAACTCACTATGAAGAAATGCCTAATGAGGATCCATTGTTTGGGGATGAACTGGGACCCATCTGGCAGTCTTTATAGTTTTAACCTGCTCCTTTGGGAAGAGATTTGAATCCAAGCTTGGCCAGGATAACATTTTCTGCAGAGAAGAAGGGATTTCTTGGTGGCTGTCAACAGTTGTCACACAGCCTGTTGAAAGTCATCTCCAGTGTGACCACCTCCACACTCACATCACTAACCTCCTAAACTCCAGGGCATCTAATACTATTAGGCTCACTTTATGAACAAGCATCAGAGGCTTACCAAAGTCAAACAATTTTCCCAAAATATCTATGTTAACAAACAGAAGAGCCCACACTTCAAGTCAGGCATTTGTTTATAACAGGAGTGTTATTCATTGACAAGAAGTCAGAAATCAGAACATCCGGGCAAATATATTGTAAATTTAAGTTTTGTTTGATGTATTAAATTGGGTAAGAATAGATCCAATTTAATATGGATGATATCTGATACCAAGACCAAAACTTTTATCAAGAAATGGGGTAGCTGCCAGATCCAGAATAAACCAGCGGAAGAACTCACAGGTATTCCCTGACATTCACACACAATATCTCCTAGAGCTTAAGAAAATTTAAAATACGTTACAGAAGGTAGTTACATGCACAGTGGCCTCTTGCTACAATGTGGCGTTATAGTATGAATTGGCTACAATTAGTAACTAGGAGAATGATTCCAGAAAAACACAGGCCATATCCTTTGGCACTCAACTTGTAAATGCTTTCCCTGGAAACAAGCAGTTGTTGCATATGGTATGCAATGACATATCTAAAACTGGAATCACAGTACCGCCCATGGTGGCCTGTCTTTCCATTCATGGATATCTGTCCCCACTTCTGATCAGGAAAAGAGAGTAATGTCCCTCTCCAGTGGCCTCTTTCACTTTGTGGTTATCTTGCTGACGTAAGTGAGCAGCTTCAACTCCTCCTCCTTCTTGCCATCAAACTTTTTCTAGCTTTCCTTCCATGTCACATTTGGAACAGACATAACAGGAAGTTGAATTTCGAAAATGAATTGGTATTTTTACTAGATTTTTAAAAACTGGGTTTTTGTTTTGTTTGTTTTGGTTAGACATCTGTTTGCAAGGCAGTATGGGTCTGTGTGCCTGAAGCCTATTTTCCCACATGGACCAATTATTTTTAGTGTGTTATTTTCTAGATCTGGAGCATCTTCAGGACCACATATAACATGTTACAGAAAAAAAAAACCTGTAACACATGTGATTTGTCTTACTATTCTTGGTCTTAATGACTTCAATTAACAAAATTTGTTGTGACTATTGGTTATTGAGTTCCCTATATATTAATTAAACATTCCAAGTCAGATAGGAGATATCATTTAGATAGCATAGAGCAGAAACAGCCTGAACAAGGGCTGCTTCCCCCCCCCCTTTTATTTCATCTCTTAAAAAAACTTGTATTTGAGTCTAACCCTGAAGGGCTTTACCTTGACAAAAATTAGGAGAACAATATAAATATATGTGACCTAGAAAGAATGATTATGTATCTCTTATTGGGAATAAGAGAGTTTCACAGTGGGAACAGGGGCAAAAATGGGATCACATTAATATATCATCTTAAATTCCTTTTTGAACTATGTTTCTTTTTAGAAAACTAAGAATTTACAATCTTAACTTTATTTCTTCAAAAGAAGACAGTTAATATACTGCTTTGCAATGTGTCTATCAAGAGAACAGAATCATCACTAATTAGAGATTCTCATGAACTCAGAGCAGTTAGAAGTAGAAACTTCGGGCAATATGAATTCAGGGGTATGACCTGGCGTTTGCATTTCTGGAACTTTTGATGAATCTTGTGGCAATTTTCATGCTTAATTGGACTACAGGATCCTGTCTATGACAGGGAAGTAAAGTAAAGTCCTGTCTGCATGACTGGTCTTTAAAATAACTTCATTAATGATACCTGGAAGCATTAAAAGTCATTATAATATTGTCAATATTTCCTACACTATTTAATTCGCAAGAAACAAAACTGACCCATTGACCTGCAAGATAACTTATTTATTCTATGAAGACATATTTTTGCTGCTTGTTGACAAGATAGAATTGCTTTAAAATAAACATTCTTGCTACAGAACTCTTGTTCTTGTTGGCTTTCCAGTTGAAACAAGTTGACTGTGAAGAGGAATCTCCATTGAGAAAATGGTCTCAGCAGATTTTCTGCAGGCATTATTTTGGTTCTTCAGTAATTTAGAGGGCCTATCTTACTGAGGGTAGTGCCACACCTGGGCAGGTTGTCCTTAGTTATATAAATAAAGCAAGCTGAGCAAACCATGAGGAACAACTCAATAAGTAGAACTCCTCCAGGGCCTCTGCATCAGTTCCTGCCTCCAGGTTCCTGCCCTGGCTTCCCTTTAGGAAGCATGAAGGACTGTGATCAGGACATGTATGCCAAGCAAATCCCCACATGGCTTTTGGTCATGGTCTTGATTACAGCCACAGAAACCAAACTAAGGCATCTAGTGTTAATAAATACAGAGATAAACAGGAAGAAATTACACACATAGGAAAATTATAATCTAAAACCTAACTTTGTTGATTCTTTTAATTTCAGTTTTGGATTAAACTGGTTCAGTTTTATAAAACCAACTGTGTTGACAGAGGTTTCTGTCCTGCCCGATCCCGCAGCCATTCAGCTCCAAAGAAACACACAGAGGCTTACATTAATTATAAACTGGTTGGCCTATGAGCTCAGGCCTCTTATTAACTCTTATAGCTTACATTAACCCATAATTCTTGTCTGTGTTAGTCACGTGGTTTGGTACCTCTTATCACCGAGGCCTTCTCATCTTGCTTGCTCTATGTCTGACTTCCTCTGTGACGACTGCAGACTGGCCCTTTCCTCTTCCCAGAATTCTCCTGGTCTTGTTGTCCCAAGTCTACTTCCTGCCTTGTTGCCCCACCTATACTTCCTTCCTGGCTCCTGGCCAATCAGCATTTTATTAAAACAATACAAGACCATAGTCCCACAGTACAACTGTGCATTTATCTGTCTATCCTAAGGTTTCAGTGCTATGACTCTTCTGGTCTCATTTTCTCCACTCTCCCTATACTCAGTTTATCTGTTTAGACAAGGTCCTTTCCCATCTATCACAAAAGATTTGCCAGTGTAGAACCTGCACATCCTTTCTTCAATGAGTTCTACAGGAAAAACGGCTGGGTATCATCTAATGCTCCTTCTCCATCAGTTAATCATCCACTTAGTTGAGCACCTTGTGCTCTCTCTCTCTCTCTCTCTCTCTCTCTCTCTCTCTCTCTCTCTCTCTGCCTCATGCAATTTCCAGTGCCATTCCCTCAGCTATTTCCCTGGTTGGCATGTGGACTGCGGGGAAAGCAGGACAACCTCAATTATCTCTTAGCGTCTTTGCTTCTATAGCCAGCTTCATTCTACAGCCAGGATAGCTTTTCAAAAGTACAGATTCCTGGAAATGACCTGACTGTAAAATCTACTGCTGTCAACAGGCGAAAGCTCCCAGCACAGACTTGATGTCATTTAATCAAATTAGTTTGTGCTTATTTTTCTATCAGTGCTTGAGGAAAACATAATTGATTACATATTATGTGTCAAACTTATTCCAGATGCTGGAACTGTGGCGGTGAACCAGGCTGCATTGTCCCGGCCTACAATATTCTGTTAGTAGAAGAAGGTGGAAAGCAACAAATGAACCTGCGTTTGGTGGTGTAGGCCTTTTATCCCCAGTTACTCCAGAGGGATGCAGGAAGGCGTGAAGCTCAAAACCTACCTGTGCAACTAAGTAAGATCCTATTTCCAAATTAAAAAACAAAGTTGAAGAGAGGGCTGGGGTATAGCCATGGCAGAGAACATAAGTGAGGCCCTGAGTTCAATTCCCAGTACAGAGAAAAAATGGAAAGATGAACATGCATGCTCAACCCAAATAAGCATTTCTCAGTAGAAGACATAAAAAGGTCAATGGGTCTGTAAAATGTGCTTAACCTCAAAGCAAAGCCATAATGAGGCCACTTGACTCCCGCAGGAGCAGCCACTGGAAAGACAAAAGCTTACATAAGCTGGTGAGGGCACTAGGGATGGACACCTTTGCAGGTTGTAGCTGGGAATGGAAACCGGTATGGCCATTATGCAAAAACAGGACTGAGGTTTCTCAAAATGTCCTAGCGAAAACATGTTATGTCCAACAATCCCATCCCTACATTCAGCAGGGGGGGTGTCCAGAAGCCGAGGACAGAAAGGATAAGGGGAAGATATATCAATTTTCAGCTACTGTTTGATAGAAAGGCAAGTTTGCTGTGCTACTACAGTCAGGCGCTAGTAGGCACCAAAAATGTACTATAGATATCTATAAAGATGAAGAAAACGAGTAAATCTTTCCACCAAAAAGAAATGATAAACATTGGAGGAAGAGGTAAGTTTTTCCTGATTTAAACATTACAGACTGCATACATGCACAGAAACATTACATGGTAGCTCCGAAATGTATACATTTTTGGTATTTTGGTATTGGCTAAAATCAATTTAAATCTAAGAAAAAAGAAGACAAAAGAGGATTTCAGGATTATAGGGGGATATGAATTAACTAGAAGTTTATTCATAAATCACCCCATAAAACTTAGAGATGACACCAAACAGTGCTTTCATTGGAGTGGTTGGAGAAGGCCTATGAAAGTAGGAATGGCGTGTTGAATTATAATAAGTGCCATCATGTGTGAACTAGACGGTAGGCAAGTACAGATGAACATGTGCTTAATTTTTTTTAAGAAAATAAATCCTGTGTGCTTCTAAAGTCCTTGTTTGTGATCTGTGTCTCTCTGATGACACAATGGCACAGACACCTCCGTCTTTCTATCCCCATCTTCTGAGTGTGTTTGCCCATGGGTATCAGATTTCTAGGGTGTGGCTATTCTCTTATTCTTTTGCTTCCATTTTCTAAATGATTTCTCCTCTTGATGGTAGGTGCCCTTTGCTTGATAGATTCTTTACCTGCCTGGGCCAGTATGTGCCCACTTCTGGATGCAGCTCCCATTCCATGTCCTGCCCCTGTGACTCTCAACTGAACATTCACCTTTACACATAATTCATGTTTACCAAGCACAAAAACAATGACTTCTTGAAAAAGAAGGCACACGCTGCCCCTCCCACCACCAAAGGGCATCTTCCTTTTTAAATGAATGGACATCCAATTGTAAGTTACTGCTGTCTCTGCCTTCATTTGCCCACTGTCTATCTTTTGGCTGTGTTGTCCCCCCCGCCCCATAATTTCACTGAATAATATACAAAAGCGAAGAGAGGAAGGGAAATGCAAATTAATCAAATTTGATCACAGTGAACATCTGTCATAAAAAGATTTGATGGAAGGCATGGTTAAAATTATTGGCTCAAATGAGAATTACAAATTGCCCATGGGGGTTATTTATCCATGCTATTCCTAGTCAAAATTTAGCTTAGATTAACTGAAGAGAAATTGGGTACAAAGATAAAAACCAAAAGGTAGTCATAAATGGAAAGAAGAGAGAGTGGAAAACACAAGAGCAGACAGTGCAGAAGAATCAGTGCGGAAGGCACGACAAGGACAGACAGTGCAGAAGAGCCAGTGGGGAAGTCAGGTCTGCTTTTGACTCAGAGCGGTTTCTACTTACACTCTATTGATGGGAAAACAGATCTGGGACAAAGAAACTCCCCTCTTCCCAACTAGTTATCTAGCATGCTGTGGACAAAGAACACAACAGACAGATCAGCTGAGCTGCTGGGTTCTGTAATTGTCTTCTTGTTCAAATACTCTCTGAAGAGTATCCAGTCTTTATACACTCATTCAAAGACCCACTTACACACACACACACACACACACACACACACACACAGAGTATATGGCATACAGTTAGTGTTATTCTGTTCCCAAAGGGACATGGAGAGCAGAATTGTTTCTTAAGGAAATCTACAGGATGAACCTAATGGTGCTATAAACTCCCAAGCACTTAAGTAAAGCAATAGCTAACTATTTCCTGTGAAGCACTCAGGATGGGCAGTGAATCTCATCCTTAAGTCCCTTGTAGCTAATATGAAGCCATCTGCATTTATGCAGGGTCATTCCTGCATAGACACAATCCTTCATGTGCAATGTGCCCCTCAATACAATAGCACTCATTAGCAAATGTACAAACACTTCTGTGAATACATTAAAAGGTTCAAGAGAAATTAGCCTTTGTTTATAATTAGAAGATGTTATTGAAAATGTATTTTATTTCATTTGCTTTTCTGAATACATGAAAATTAAAAACAAAGTGCCTCCCCCACTCCTAGTCAAACTGCCTCATAAAAGTTCAAAATCTTTATATCTCATGCATTGTCTTGTCCTTGTCAAAATCCTTTTGATGTGTTTTGTGGCAATATATGTTTCTAGAGTTATTTTTATACATACAATATGGCAAATGTTCCCTTTGAGCAGCTCTGCATCACAGGAAGGCATGGAAGGCTTATTAGTATTTTAATGGGTGATCATTACACCAGGGGCATAGAGACAGACAAAAGTGGTCCATGAAAGGGGTCTTCCTGAATGCACCAGGTTCTTGGGTGGATAATAGCATTTCTGGAATAACTGAGCCTTTGAAAAATATTCTAAGAAAGTTCTAGGTCCCTGTGAAGCACTTGCCACTTTATGGCAGAAAGAATGACCCTCTGGCAAAAATCGTGGCATAGTTAACATTCCTACGGTTTGCACAGGGCCTCTTAGACTTCAGAGGGCGCTTACTCCACACGGTCTTTTGCACCAAGGGTCTATCAGCACACTCAGACTTTACCTACTTCCAGGTAGCCGACTGAAGACAGCAAGATGGGGAAGAAACTGCAGCAATAAGATGTGGCAGGGAATATTTCAGAGATGCTAATGGTAAGGAGTGGCTTTGCTCCGGGGAAGGGAAGGTGATTCTTGTAGACTTCTCAGGAGACAAGGGTGGGGTTATGTTAAAACAGATGAGTGCCAGCCAGAAGCACTCTCCTAGACCTCGGCAGACTTACGCCCGGTCCATAGGAAGGAGGGTGAGGGAGGGATCCAGCCTCTGCTTGCTACAGAGCAATGCTTCCCACCAAGAAGTCCAGGCCTTTGAGCGGTGATGAGAGAACATGAAGATTTAGCCTAACAGGACTAAGCAGGGCTGATGGACAAGTGAGAAGTATTTAGAAATGAATAAACGAACACAGTAGTTAGGCTCAGAACAGGTCTTCATGCCTGAGGGACACCCAGCCTGCTACTCTCAGTTGTGTGATCTTGGGGAAGTTACTTAGCTCATTAGTGTGGCTCTGTTTGTTAGTTTACTTTATCAGAAAACGTGAATAATAAAAGCACCTATCAGCTTTGTCATGAACTTTAAATGTTCCCTCACTTAGGAAAGTGTTTGGTATCTATTCAAAACTACGAAAACGTGAGACTTGTTAAACACTACAAAAACAAAGGATCTATTAAAAATTAGAACAAGGCCAGGTGGTGGTGGTGCACGCCTTTGATCCTACCACTGGGGATGCAGAGGCAGGCAGATCTCTGTGAGTTGGAGGCCAGCCTGGTCTACAGTGTAAGTTTGAGGACAACCAGAGCTACACAATACAAAGAAATCCTGTTTGGAAAAAGAAAAGAAAGAAGAAAGAGAGAGAGAGAGAAGAGAGAGAGAGAGAGAGAGAATTAAATTAAAACAAAACCCCAATAAGATCCCTAGGGCAGGTACACTAGCCGGCAGTTATCTATGGGATAGTCACATATTCCACCGAATGCGATCTTATGACCGTGGGAGGCAGCTGCTTGTGTTGTCATCATTGTACTCAGGAAGCATCTGGGACATGGCCATCTTACCAACCAGGATGTGGACTTGGTGCTTGCTTGCAAAGTCTCGATTCTTAACAACTATCCCAGGCTTGCTCTCTTGTATGCAGGAGTGTTGAAACACACTCAAAGAATGGAGTTGTGCAAGGGGAATTCTGAGTGCTTGTGAGGAAACTCCAAGGAAACAAGACAGGAGTCTGGTGATCTCAGTTTCTTTAAAACACAGAATTGTTCTTGGAGTGTGTTTTCAGGCTCCTCCCAGGTGTGGGTTTACTTCAGGTGTTGTTATTCGTATGCCTCTGTGAGGACATGACAGCCAGCCCTAACCTGGTGGCACTGTGCTATTGCCTGCCCAGAAATGAACTGCTCTATGCCAGTTATTAGGGTGCTCAGACCTGAGCTATAATTTACACAGATCTCCTGTGACGACCAAAGAAACTTAATGGAGCTGGGCATCCCTTAAGGGCCACTGACCTTTTACTCCTGCATGCCTGGGGGAGCCTAGCGGCCTGCAGGTGAGATAATGGGTTGTGACGTACTAACGGCTTCCTTTGCTTCTGGAAATCTCACTATCACTACAGATAAAAGATGAAATGGTCTTTAATTTTTTTTTTTTTACTATATAGTGGGAAAGTAAGAAACATTGAGGGACATAAGACTATTTTCCTGTGTAGCTGTGGATTACAATGGATAGTTGGATTACACATCTTTCTTATGTCTGCCTTACAAAACCCTCACCTTAATTCCCCTTCTGCGTGGCATGCTGAATTGGCTGTAAGGCTGCTGTCCTTCTGCGAGCAGTAAGAATAAATTCGTTTAATCTAGGTTTGATTTGAGTCTCAGTCTCTGATTTCTCCCAGCAGTTTCTACAGGAAAACATGTTTTGCCATGTGCGGCTCGTCCTTTGGATGGGACACTGTACTCATGATGCTTCTTAACCCTGTGACTATAAACTGCCTGATGCTCTGGATAAGGTTGGCTATTGCAAGAGACTTTAGTCTGCCTCATTTTAGGACCCACTCTCCCAGGTTCACGACACCCACTAGAGCAGCAAACACAGGAGAACTCTCACTCATGACCTTTCTGTCCATGGGATAGGACTCCATGGGCTCTCATTTTTAAGCCATCAGGACATCTGTCAGTATATGAAACCCTTCCCTGGCTGCCTGATTCCCCTCAGATGCATGCCAAGGGAGAGAAAGGGTGGATCTAGATCACCAAGGGGCTGATGATGGAACAAACTTTGCCAGTGGTGCCAAGGTATCCTTGTGCTTTCAGACTCATGTGCCTATAATTAGGAGTGTGCCCTCAGCCCACCCCCATCTAGCTGGAACAGTTTAGGAAGTGTCTACAAGGTATTATGCCCTACGAGTGTGTGAGATATTATATTGCAATAGAGCATAGCAGCTATACATCATCTCGGTTAGATATGACCAGTGCTGTCACTAGTCAGAGTGGCTGCAGTCACCTCCGGGTGATCCCTAGGAGACCTGGCATAGTAATATTCCTTCATGCAGAGTGTAGGGGCATTCACAGGTTCATATAATCGAGAGCCTGAACACCATCCTTACAAGGTCTCACTTCCCTTTTCTAAGTTTATACATGAGGGAGACAGCCGTCAGTGTGGGAACCTTTGCAAAGGTAGGCCTCAGCTAGGTGAGATTCTCCCTGTTGACAGTCCCACAGGAGTTGTCTTGCTAACGCCCGTCAATTATGTGTGTGCCCATCAATTATGTCCCATGACCTCTTCAGTGGTGCAGTTTTTAATTAGTCATCCATGCATGCTTCTCAGGTGATGCAGATCCCCTCAGTTGCTCAGAGACTTCTGAATGAAGTAGTTGCCTTTGACAGCCTATGTTCTGGCATGTAAGCCCAATAAACCTACTGGTCCACCTAGCTAGATTTGTGGAATCTTTGCTTGGTTGGTGTTCTCCATATCTGAGGTAACCCTGTATTTTCTTCATGTCTCAACAGCAAAAATCTTGCAACAATACCCTATTTGTCGTCAAGGCTTTGCTCTGGTGTCTGGTCGGAAGATTCAGCTTCTGTGTGTTAGACTGCTGAGAACACCAACTAACACAGTTTGGCCATCATGTAGCCACAGCAGCTTCAAGAATAGCGTTCCAAACCACAGACCCCTGCTCCACCCCTACATGAGCACAGCCAGCTCCGCTAGGACACCTGCAATGAAGGTGACTCTGCGTGTGGGCAAATTCCATCTCGAGAGGATCGCCACTGCTAACAAGTGACAAGATCAGTAGGTGGATAGTGTACGAGGGGGCTCATCCCTTTCAGTAGGTCCTGTCTTTGCTGAAGGCTCACCTATTGTCGTTTCTCTCTCCAGACCCCTCTGATCGCAGCGTGGTGAGTGAGTGGGTCTTCCCCAGTCAAGTTCTTTGGAAGCACCTCAGACTCCCTGAGCATAGAGCACTGGGTGGAAATACTGAGCTCAGACTGGTTAGAGGCACCAGGCTTTATATCCTCGGGACCAACTGCAGACTCACAGTGCTCACAAGTGTGCGGAGAACACTCCAACTAAACCTAGATGCTGATGGTGCCATATTCACTTCCTTTTCCTTTGGCCCTCCAAATGCACATCACTCTTAAGTACAGAGTCTCTGAAAGTTACTCAAATTCAACCTCAAAAAAGTCGGAACAGATAGATCTGGATGTATATTGATTTATGTACTCCCAAGGCAATATGTATTTTCCATTTAACAAGGCCTAAAAGGGTTTCTGGTCATCTTAGGGCAAGATTTCATAAGAGACTGTCAGCAGAGAAGGTGGTGTGACGAGTTTAATGGATGCATGCTAGAGAACGGAGGGCTCTGCATACACAAATGAAATGTTGAACCTTTCACTGTTGTAAGGACTGTGTGCTGCAAAAATAAATGTCCACAACTGTCAGGGAATATAATTTTATAACCACTTTAAGTAAAAAGCACTAAATTTACCCTGTAATTGGCTGCAAAACAACCAGAGGAATTCAGGATTTTGGAAAACGTTAACAAGGATTTCTCAGAGCACTCTTAACCTGAAATCACCGGGGCAGCAGCACAGCCTAATGTCAGGGCCTGCTCTGCGTTGGAGGGTCCTGGCCCAACTCCAAACAGCATCAACCCTGAGTGCCAGGTGCAGACACAGGTTAAATGAGGAACTCTGGCCCGAGGCGGCTTTGCCACCTGAAGCTGTAAGGATTACCTTCCTTTGGATCTTACAGAAAACTGTAAACAAAATAAAGCAAGAATACTGAAGCCACTCTGAGCCCCCATACCACCTGACCTCTGCTTTAGATCGGGCCAGGAAACAAGGCCCTTCTAGGTAAGTCACATGGGACAAAGGGGATTAGCCACAAGGGGGCAAAGAGGCAGGCAAGCGCCCAGTAGCTCTTATCCTACCCTTTCTGTTTTTTTCTCTTTTTCAATTTCTATGCTATTCTTCTTTGAGTCCTCAACACATGACATTGTGAAAAATGACTCTAAAAACATCTATAAGTAGTTACTTAGAATGGGGGTCATGTTGGAAATAGGTGGCTTCTTCAGTGCCTTTAGAATCTGAATTACTCCTGCTTTGTGTTGTGTATGTATGTGTGCATGTGTGTGTGAGTGTGTGTTTGTGTGCGTGTGTGAATGTGTGTTTGTGTGTGTGTTTGAGTGTGTGTGTGTGTGTGTGTGTGTGTGTGTGTGTGTGTGTGAAAGAGAGAGAGAGAAAGAAAGAGACTGTTGGTGCTTAAGGTTCTTTGCACTTGACAGCATATTGTGGGATTTCCGGTTAGGAAGTGTTGCGTGTGCCACAGGAAAATACTTTATGCATGATGTTCTATAATTTCACCAGGCCTAAATCCCACTAGTGTGCAGAATAGGAAACAAGCATTTTCCAAGGGAAAGGACTTTGGGACTATTGACTGGCAAAGCCCCAGTTACTAAAAACAGTTTTGCTGAAAGACGAACTAAACCTTGAATGTTTTAAACTTTAAACATGGGTATCTGGTTTTAGTTCAAGGCTGTTCTTAAAGGAACCATTATATAAAATATTGTTCAATGCTTGTTCAAACATTGTTCTTTTCTAATTGGAAGCACTGAAGAATAAAAATACATTGCTTTGTCTTCCCTTCTATTTCTCTTCTTTACTTGGAACAGAAAGTACCGAATACAGAATGAGTGAGTGCAGAGTTAAAGGTATGCCTCCATAGAGAAAGAGGTCCCCAGAGCTTCCTGGATGATGCCAGAGTTGATGATGAACTGGAAGACCACTTCTCTTTGTTAGTATACTCTCAGAACCCCAGGCTAACAAAACCCTAGGGTTAATGAAAACAAAAACCAACAAGACACAGGCAAAAAAACAGGGAAATAAAACACATTGAATAAAGAATGCATTAAGCTCAAACCAGTCATAGCACCATTGTCTGGCAAATAATGAATCATCTGTATTGATATGAAACACCACATAATGAATGATGACATCTTTGGGTAAGTTACCTTAAATCTCTTCCCCGTGCACATTAAAATGGGCACCACGTGCATCAGTAGCCCATTCTCCAACTGTAGCCTACACCACCAGTCAGAAGTCAATAGTTCACCTATGAGCATATTAATATCCTCTGAAATAGAGTATCCCCCAGAGAAGATGCCAATTGGTTATCCAATATCAAATGGTTAGCCCCCAAAATATACATACATAAAACAATACAACACACACACACACGCGTGTGTGTATATATACATATATATATATGTAACATCATAGACTGAGCAGTTGCATTTATCCATTTAGGAATATATATCCACATAATATACACAGGTGTATATAACAATTAATGAAAAACAGAAGCCTTGAATTTGAAAAAGGGCAGGGAGGGATACATAGAATGATTTGAATATTAAGAAAGGGAAGGTTAAAATGATGTAATTATATTACAAAAAGGAAATTAAAAATTAAAAATATTACCAGACTATCTCCACCACAAGGTCAGTTAACTAGCTTATGTCAAAGGGCAATTTTCTTTGATAAAATAAATAGTGTTTATGAGGTATATAGATTTCCAGAAAGAAATCCACATTTCCCATAATCAAGAACCCCGCAGGCTAGCAGTCTAAGAGCCCTCTGTGTACGGAAGGATGTCTCCAGGATGTCTCTGTGTGCGGAAGGATGTCTCCAGGATGTCTCTGTGTACGGAAGGATGTCTCCAGGATGTCTCTGTGTGTGGAAGGATGTCTCTGTGTACGGAAGGATGTCTCCAGGATGTCTCTGTGTACGGAAGGATGTCTCCAGGATGTCTCTGTGTACGGAAGGATGTCTCCAGGATGTCTCTGTGTGCGGAAGGATGTCTCTGTGTACGGAAGGATGTCTCCAGGATGTCTCTGTGTACGGAAGGATGTCTCCAGGATGTCTCTGTGTACGGAAGGATGTCTCCAGGATGTCTCTGTGTGTGGAAGGATGTCTCTGTGTATGGAAGGATGTCTCCAGGATGTCTCTGTGTACGGAAGGATGTCTCCAGGATGTCTCTGTGTACGGAAGGATGTCTCCAGGATGTCTCTGTGTGCGGAAGGATGTCTCTGTGTACGGAAGGATGTCTCTGTGTGCGGAAGGATGTCTCCGTGTGCGGAAGGATGTCGCCGTGTGCGGAAGGATGTCTCTGTGTGCGGAAGGATGTCTCTGTGTGCGGAACGATGTCTCTGTGTGCGGAAGGATGTCTCTGTGTGCGGAAGGATGACTCTGTGTGCGGAAGGATGTCTCTGTGTGCGGAAGGATGTCTCCAGGCTCGGCCTCTACGTTACTCCTGTGATCTCGGGTCAGGCTTCATTACAGGTTACTATCAGAGCTCCTAAATGGACTAGGGACAGGAGGGGAAAAATGTGGAGTAGGGGGAAAGACCTTTATTCCTAGAAGTTCCTGATATTTCACAAGAAAGCTTGACAGCTATAAACCTCAGCTCAAGAATTACCTTCTCAGTGGCGCATTCTCCTTTCCCCTCAGGCTGAAAAAAAAAATGTTATTTATTCCTTTCTATTTCTTGTCATAACATGTGCGATACAATTTGTACCACGCTACAAAGGGTCTACTTTTGTGAGCATGTGCTTTCCTCACTGGTTGTGTGTTTCTTTACCTTTATCTATGGACCTTCATAGGACCATGCGGTCAATGTGCAGCAATGGCTTAGACTTTCGTTTCGTGATAGATTTGGAAGATAAATTAAAAATCATACGAGTGGTGAGGTCTGAGTGTCACCTGAAACTGTTGGAAATGAGATGTCTCCTATGGGCTGTCATCTCATCAGTACACTGCTCAGTGCCATGGACTGCTAAGGCTGGACCTTGCATCCCTGTGCATATGTAGATGTGCCTGACAATCCTTGATCAAGCACATCTGGAAGACACATAGCTAAATACATCAGTCCAGCTCTTCTGAGCCACAACCCCAGAGCCATTTTTACTACAAAAAAAAAATAGGTTGGGAGACTATTAACAAGTAAATTTCAGTTGCTGGGGACAGCATGGAAGCACTCACCCCTGTCATTCATACACATTTCCTAAGCTACACTTCCCCAGCACCTACTCTCTAAATTCACTGCTCCAACAAGGCCCACCAAAACTGAATAATTTCTTAGGCCTATTAGCTTATTATGAACATTTTCTCCTAAATAACATTAAGGAGTACTGCTGAGAAAGATGCAGAGCTGCAGAAGGAATACTGCTTCTGGATAAGATGTCTTGTGTTATTTAAACTCCATTGTATAAATATGTTTGGCAGGAGTATCATTCTGCATTATTTTGCTACAATATGTGTCATTCTGAGGATCTATTATAGCATGGCCTGCAGGTTCACTATATTAAAACTTACAAATTGACTGTGCCAAGCAAAACAATCATAATCCCAATATACTGTCAAAAAAGACTCCATATGCTTTGACAGTTACATATGTTGTCTTATTCAAAAACTAATAAATTATCTTAATTTTAAGATGCTGAAAGATTTTTCTGGCGAAAGACATTGAGTTGGTTTTCAGTTGTCATGGTACAGGTCTGCAAAGGGGACACTGACGTTTCTAACTGATGGACAGCAGTGAATTCCCATTCTCAAAGATCCCTGGCAGCTTTGAAGGCAGAGCTGGGTCGGGGGACCATGACAGTATGATGACTTCACTAAGAAGAACTTGGGTAGAGTTCTAGAGCTACCCACAGAAATATAAGTGCTCAAAATAATTTGACATTTCCACGTTTCTCAGTGGGGGAAGTCTAATAGAGAATAGATGTATGAAGACGTTGAAATGATTCTATGTAATAAGAAAAGCAGAGTTGAAAATTGGTGGGTGTTTTTATGCGTGGGAGTAAATAATATGAGCCTTACAGAAAACAGTGCTCTTAAGGAGTTATAGGAAATAGGAGCCACCGTGCAATTTAGAATATTGCTTCAGAATCATTTATTACCTATCTATAGCACATATTAGAGGCAGTGTTAGGAATATGAGAATGAAGATGACCTTTTGGAGCACATATTCTTCGTCACCATTAGTTTTTCTCTTAATCAGTGAAGGATTTTTTGATGCTTTGCATTAATATTATAAGTGTTCATCTTTTTTTTCAGTGTAAAAATAAAAGAAGAGCAGCAAAGAAAAACTTGTGTTTACTTCTTCCATTGTTCATAATGAACTAGGGAACTGATTCTGAAGTTTTTACACATGAAACAATTACTTTGTAAAAGAAACTGTAAGGGCCATAGGCAGGACCACAGATGGTACAGCACATCCAGCGAAGTATATTTAAGATATACTGGCTAAAATCTGTAGTGGCAGGATATAGACAGAGATTGCTCATTCTTTTCCTGGATGCTCAGACCCAAATAATCACACAGAAACCATATTAATTACAATACTGTTTGGCCAATAACTTAGGCATATTACTAACTAACTCTTACATCTTAAATTAACCCATTTCTATTAATCTATGTATCACCACGAGGCTGTGGCCTACAGGTAAGGGTCCAGCATCCTTCTCCTTTGGCAGCTACATGATGTCTCTGTGACTCCGCCTACTCTCTCTCTATATCTCTGTTCGAATTTCCCTCCTGGCTTTGCTCTGCTAAGCCATTGGCCAAAACAGCTTTATTTATCAACCAATAAATGCAACACATATACAGAAGGCCATCCCACATCAGTGGACTCCATCAGTCTCCTACCTAAGCTTAACTATAAGTAGATGTCTGGCAAGTGGTTCTGGGCAGGGTAGAGGAGTGATAATCTGTAGTGTCTACCTATTTCTAGGGTATCAGGTCTCCTACCATGGACAATTTGAAGCCACAGTATGAAATAACTGGTTATGGAATTAGGAGGAGGCACCCCCCACAGTGCATTAATAAAGCTGACCCTTTATTAAAGAAGTAATATGCAGCCAAATAATTAAGAAAGTGTCTTAAGGGTTTATCACTTACATTTTAACTGCACATTATTTGTAAATTTATGAAATTTAACATGTAATCATGTAATAATGGCTCTGTTTAGCAACCGCTCAAAACAATCTCTAAAAATCTAACAATCTCCACTTACAAGCCAGGACCTGCTAGTCCTCACATACACTAGCTACAATTCATTTCATGTTGCCTAATTTGCATCAGTTTGAAACACAAGTAACAGAGGAACAACTCCTACTGGATAGTCTTATTACTGTAGTGTGGTAATAAGGTATTATAAAAATACCTCTTATATTCTAAGAAACTGGAACTTTTGCTGGACCTCACAGCCAAAATTAATAACATAATACTCAGCCCATTTGTTTAGCCCACTTTTGAGAGAACAATGTAACAATCAACCTTACTTGCCTTAACTTTGCACTAAATCAACTGTTACCTCGATACTAATGCATAGCTGCATTCTTAAGTTACATACTCTTCCATGCACTTGACCTAGATAGTGCATGGGTATCATTTGCTGGAAACAGCAGATACAGAGGTTCAAAGCAATCTTTTAAAATAAATATCCACCACAAATGCTAAACACATATTTGGATGTTGGTGGACAAACAGTTCTGGCTTAGTTGGGGGTCAATTGAACTCAGTGCCTTAACCCCTTGTAAAATTCTGGTAAAGATTTGTCGTCTCCCTCATTACATCCCATGTGATGTTTTCTGTGATGTTTAATAAAGACAAAATAAAGCCCTTTGTTAGGGATAGACACACAGAGAGACAGATATACAGATTTACAGAGAGAAAGATAGTCAGAAGACAGCCTTCAGTCAGACACTGATTCAGACTCATACAACAGATAGATAGAGAACAGAAGACACAGGGAACTTGAATTAGAGAATTCAAGTCTAATCTTGCCCTTCCAAGGGTAAGTGCTTTTCTTTCTTTCCTTAATTCAACACTGATGCACTATGGGTAACTCAGAGTTAATCAGGATGTGCTGAATCCACACACTGTGTTTTGTTCTTTTAAGTAAATGAAATGGAAAGTTACTTTTCGTTGCAATGATTCTGAGGGATTATTTTGTATTGAAATTTCTTCACTAGCTCAAAGATACAGTAACCACTACAAATACACCATGATAGAGGGAAAGAAACTTTGGGTGGAAACAGATTGTTCTTAGATGGACAGTGCAGGATCAATGGCTGAGGAGAGCATGGTGGAAGCATGGGTGTGTGAGAGGATGTGTAAAGAGGAGACTTTACTGCGGTAAGCCAAAGACAGTAGCTACTTCTTAAACTCTAAGTGGTATTGGTACAAAATAGTCCACAGCACACTCAAATCATTAACTCAGGGAATAGTCAGACTGTTTCCTAATACTTTCCACGTCCTCTAGAAAACACAGGAAAAATTGTTTAGGAGACGTAGTATCACCTCGAAGGGCTTTGGGATAACAAAGAATATTCTACTGGAGACTAAATATTACTTGAGAGAGCTAAAATGTCAGAATTTCCTTCTTAGTGGATCCTACTCATTTGGCAAGGTGATGGTAGTAACCACCACTCTTCCCATGGTCAGGAAAATAGGGGAGGAAAAGTTCCCAGGGAACTGTCTAACCCACAGATTAGACACAGATTTAGATTTTTAAAGTGGATGGTTTTTTTTTAAAGACACAGATTGGTTATCAAAAAAAAGGAAGAAAAGAAAAGTTTATGAATTTGCGAAGGGACCAGTCCTACAAGCTGTTTAGCATAAGTACTGTCAATAACATATCTTCTGGTCCTAATTACAGTGGTTCTCTTTTGAGAAGCCAGTGTCTATTTTAGGGCACATACTACTGTTCTCTCTCTCTCTCTCTCTCTCTCTCTCTCTCTCTCTCTCTCTCTTTCTCTCTCTCTCTTTTCCCCATGCATGTGCTTAAATCTGTTAAGACCTTGCCTTAATGAACTCTTAATAATCCTCAAGACTCCAACTTTCCTTCACAAAAACAGGTAATTAATTTTATGTTTTGATCTTGTATGCTATTGTCAAATTTGTCTTTAGCCCATGGGTTATCAGTGTTGCTGCCTGCATAAGGACCCTTTGAAGAAGTGATGAGATCTTTTTCTTTGTCTAGAGCATTGTCATTTGAGGGTCTTCCACCAAAGCTTCAAAAACAAGGTCGGTGGAAATTGGTAGTTGGGAAATTAAGTGTACTGTTCAATTTCTCTAATTGAATTAGAAGCTGATTCTCTGGATTATTTATCTATATAATAGAAAGTAAGGGCATTTTGGTTTTATTATTTATTTATTTATTTATTTATAAATCAAACACTCAGGTTTACACTGGTGTTAAAAAGAGTTGAGAATTCACCAATAGTAATAGCTAAGAATTACCTTAAAAAATACAGCTTCCCAATGTCTCCATATCTTTGCTAATGTTCTAAATAAATTCCTTATTAAAAGACAAGAGTATAAACTGGGCGGTGGTGGTGGTGGGTGCCTTTAATCCCAGCACTCAGGAGGCAGAGGCAGGCGGATCTCTGTAAGTTCGAGGCCAGCATTGTCTACAAGAGCTAGTGCCACAACAGGCTCCAAAGTTACACAGAGAAACCCTGTCTCGAAAAACTGAAACAAAGGACAAGAATATAGAGCAGTGCCTAGGAGGTCCTGTGGATCTGTGTCTTGCTTCAACAGTGTTTGGATGAAACAGACCTAGGACTCCCTCTTGTTAGCTTCCAGTCACCTTTCAGTTTCTATAGTAGCATCACTCAGGGCCATCTCCTTGTGGTCTCTGACTCCTAGGACCAGCCAGCACCATCTATTGTCTGTTAGCTCCATACTGCGGATCAGCCATGCCCTCCCAGGTTCATCAGAATTATGCCACCGAAGTGGAAGCTGCTGTGAACTGTCTGCTCAACTTGGACCCATGGGCCTCTCTCAGGAATACTATTTTGATCTGGATGACTTGGCTGGGGAGAGTTTAGGTCACTTCTTCTGGTAAATGGCAGAGAAGAAGGGCAAGGGTGCCAAGGGTGCCTTAAATTACAGAGCAATCTGAAGGCGGCCCACTCTTCCAGATGTGCAACAGCCTTCTCAAGATGAGGGGAGTAAAACCCAGGAGGCCATGGGGAAGAAGCTACACCAGGTCCTCCTGGATCTTCATCCTCTGGGCTCTGACCACACAGACGCTCAGATCTCTGTAATGTCTTAGAAAATTACCTCCTAGATGTGGAGGCGAAGCTCATCAAGAAGATGGCCATCCACCTGAAAAACCTCTGCGAGTCGGCTGGGCCACAGTCAAGGCAGACTGGCATGCCCAACGTCTCTGGGCGAGCATTTCCTCCAGCAGCTCATTCTCAAGCAAACTAGGTCTCCTCATCTTCCAAGGGTCTACCTGCCCCTGCTCTATCCCCGCCAGCCTCAGTACTTTCACCTGGACCTCCCAAGACACTAGGCAGCTTTGTAAGCGGCCTGGACCCCTTCATGTCTTAGACCAATTAAACTAAAACTTTTTGAAACAGGGAAAAAAAAAAGAAGGAGGAGGGGGAGGAAAGAGGAGGAGGAGAAGAAGAAAGAAGAAGAGGAGGAGAAGAAGGAGAATAGATTCAGAAACACATTTTTAGATCCTTATTAACTCTATTTTTTGATTCCCCCCATCAGTTTCAGAAGTCTTCATGCATACAACCTTGCCTATCCCACCACTTTACCTCCCACTTTGCCTTCTGTCACTTCTCAGATGGGCAACTATGACTTGTCCTTGATGAGGAATCAATTCATGAGAGAATGCTGGGTTGTTAAAAACAACAATAACAACTAACAATATTGCCTTACAAACTAACCTGCATTTAAAGAACTGTTACTTCACTTCCAAATTGCACATCTCCTCTAGTGATGGTCAACCCTTCACTAATTCTGTTTCCTCACAGCACAGGGCCTCTCCCTCAGAGTGCCTGGCCTGGCTCATCTTCTGTATTTTCCCGTATGCATCTGTATGCATCCTGGAGCATCGGTCACAGGACAGTAAGTTCTCCCTGGTGTGGGCTGTGTAGCTAGTAATAGAGGTTTTCATTAGCGAATAATCGGATTTGTCTAGAATCCTTCGACAAATAGGGAACTTGATAGAAGTTATGATTTCAATTACTGCATCCTTTGTTGACCCTGAAAAACTTACCCATAATTACTGGTTATTTTATAAAAATTCACAGATCACTGAGTAGGTAGGTTATACTACATGCTTGACATTAAATATAACCAAGGACAAATACAGATACACTTTCAATGGACATTTATTTCTCTTGTCTTTTAAACTTCACCCACTTATTAAGTTGGCAGTGAAGTCTGCTCCTATATTTCCTTAATAATGTAGGAAATACCTAGATTTAGCATAGTGAACAAACCTTTAACATAATAAGATATGCTTCATTCTGCATATGACAAATATAAATTCTGTAGTTTTAGAATTTCCGTAAAATTTTAAAGAGAATAAAAGATATTGTTTATCTCTTAAATATGCAAACATACTCCCTGATTTCAAAATGGATAAAAATTATTCAATATTAATGTTTTCTATCATCGAATTATTTGGTTATCAATAATATCAATATCTATTTAGCAGAGATCCACCAGAGTATTTCTAAAATACAGACATTTTATATTTCATCCAAGACAATGGCACAGAATACTTTCCCAAATGGACTAAAATATTCATTTTCCTACATTCAAATATAATTTAGGCGAGATATAAATGGAACTAATCTGACATGTTATGAACTGTCAAAAAGTCTTCTCCAAAATAAAACAGATTCACATAAAATATTAACAATAGTCTGTGCTAGAAATAAAAATTTAAAGATATAATTATAAGGGAAGTCAGCCTACCTAATTATACCTATTTTAATAACAAAAAGTACATATAAAGTTTCATTATAATTATGTACCTACGATGATATGCTATATAGTCCTTAAAATTCTTTGGAAAATAACAGGCGACAGGAACCACATTCTCCTTTCCAGCAGATAAGAACGATCCCTTCACTCAGTTAACGGAAAGTTTTCTCTTGAATATGAAACAGGAGATTAGCTTGTTACCCTAAATCTTTCCCACCCCATGGTGGGAGGAAGGGATGAGATTCAAGAAATAATTTAGCCTTCGCTGAGTCAGCAGAGCAAATGCGTGGCCTGGGTTTTCCAGGCAGGGTGGGAACTCTGTGGTCCTTTCCACCCTATTTTAACCCAACTTCTCAGTTCTGTGTGCCATAAGATTCTGAGATGTTCATTTCACTTATAACTTTAAAAAGAAATTGGTAGATAAATCCAAACCTCAGAAAGACTATCAAAAGAAAAGAACACAGGTTTGTTACAGAGAGTGTTACAAACTGGCCAAGAGTCACTGTTACTCAAATCTGAAAGCTTTAGGAGGCCTTACTTTAGCAGAATATATTTGGTGGCTTTTTTTTTTGTGAGAATAGGGGCTATCCTCAAATGTGATAGTGCTGTCTCCTTGTGGGTAGTTGACAGGGAGGATGGGGAGGCACCTACCTGCATGAACACATTTGTTCTTTTCAAACTTTAAAAAAAAATGTTCTGTATAGTATATAAGATCATTGGACACAGATTCTCTTTGAGGCTTGTTTGCCTGCATACGTCAGCGTCTGGAACTATGACAGTTATGTTTACACCAACACTGGCTCAAGTTTAGGCCAACACGTAATACATATTCCCACTACACGCTGCTCAGCCAGGGGTCACCATACAAGTTGTCTTATGCCATAGGTCCTTTGGCTAAACATTGCTTGGAGTTTAATGGTATGTCCTGTTGTGAACAAAAGCCTAGTTTGGCTTGTACAGCCGAAATGGAGAAGCAGAATATTCAAGAGGATGGAGAGTCTCTGCCTCCTTGAAATAACAATGAAGAGGTGCAAAGGAAAATAATTACAGGAAGATAAGGAGAGATCTAAGAATGCAAGTTTAGAAAGAGCTCCAAACCTAAAGCCAGAGGAAATAATTCAGTGAATAAATCTCAGTGTGTAGGCTGTGATAACAGAAGAAATAAAGGGTAATTGTGATTTTTTTTTTATTGTTCCTGAGATGATATGGACCACATATAAGAGGTCTTTAGTACACTGAGTTTCGAAGCTGGAACAATAAATCCAGGAGGGGTGTATGATAAGGTTCTTTGTGATTTCCCTTGATTCTAACTAGTTTAAACCCAGCTATCAGGAGCCACCAAACAGCAAAAGGTAGAACATGCTAATGAGCTAGGGTTTATGGTTTTCGAGCCCTGTACCTTCTGCTAGAGAGTAAAGTCCAGCAACAGCAAGCAACACCTCTCTTCAATTTTATAGTCGATTTGTCAGAGGCATACCATCGCCCTCAATTACGGTGAGAAACAGAAGGTCAGCAAAATAATTGTCTTGTCTGCAGTCACCAGACTAGGGCTTAAATCACAAATTCAGCAACCATTTCTTAGCAGTACAGTCAGATGTTCCTATATTATAATATGAACATATCATGTCAGTCGATGGCAGTGAATGGTTACACACTGAAGGCCCAAGGAGTAAGATAAATGGAACAAATCTGTTAAGGAATCACTGCTGCTGTGTACAGACACTCCCCTGCCACTGAACGATGGCCTTTGAGGGAAGGATTTCCGCTGCCTGAGTCTACATTCCTGTGCCATGGAATGAGAAAAATCAAATTAGAAGTCCACGTGAAACTCTATTTTCAACTGAACAAAAGGACGAAAACACAGAACTTTTAAGAAACAGCACAATTTGGGTACAAAAAGGGAGAAGCGAGGTCTTTGCTGAGGCTTACAGAGTCCGCCTCTCCTCTGACTTTCACTCTTGCCACAAAAAGGAGGTATAAGCTTAGAATTGCCACTACGTTCCTTACAGCTATTTACACTCAGAAACATGCCTCACTCAGCTACTTTTGCTGGCATGGTAAATATTTTATTCAAAAAGATCACAGTGAGCCACGAACCCAACCGTGACAGAGTTACTGTCTACTTTGCCTTACCTTGGAAAGACTTATGTTCTAGGAAACGAGAATTAAAAACATATTCCCTTTCAGTGGTGCAATGCTCCAGAGTTACCATTAAAGAGTAACACACTTCACAGGTAAACCTATGATGTCCTGTCAAAATGGAAATTCTTAGTCTAATTTTCACATATCTGGATGCTGTGGCCTCAAAGTTATGGCATGGGAAACCTTCTTGCCTGTGTTCAACTTTTTGAACTTTTTTTAATCCTTGCCTCCTCTGGCATTATCCCCCATCACACCAAACAGCACACACTTCTTTCTCCTGCTCCCCACATTCAGTCTGTAACCAAAACCCTTCATATTCTAAATAACTCTTGATTCCATCTCCATCTAGGACGCAGCCATCATCTCTGAACTGGGCTGCAGCCCAAGGCACTTGGCCTGCCAGCACTCACATCTACTTTGTTTCTCTCTAATCTGCTTCCTGGGCTTTTACCAGAATGAACTTTTAAAAAATGTAAATCTGATCACCTCTTATCCTACTTTGAAATTCTTTAAAGGTTTATTATCGTTCTATAACACAAGAAAATCCTTCCACAAGGCCTCCAGTCACAGTGGTCTTAGATGAAATCGTTCGGGAAACTGTTCTAGAAATAGAGATGGCTGTGTCCACTCACAGACACTCAAAGTAACTAACTGGTCAAGGGTGGAACTGAGCAACCAGATGTGGAAACACTGTGCTTAGAGGTCTCTGGTGCCACTGGCACCGCAGCTGGTACTCCAGAGTGGCGCTGTTGACTCGACTGCAGAGCTCACAGGGAATGTAAAGTACAAGAGGAAATCCCATGTTAGACAGAATCACTGACTCAGTCCCTCCTAGGACGGACTATCAATACCACAGATTATTTGTATTGAACATACATTTTTTTTTTTACATTTACTGATCAAGACCAGCAAGACAGAGACCACAGAGCTGATATCTCTCAAAGGCTTGTTGGTGTGGCATCCCACTGTAGATGAGCAAGAACAGGAATCAAACTCACTCTTTCACAATGAATCTATGATCTCAAGATAATGACCCTAATCCAACAATAATGACGTTAATGTGTTCAAGAGGACAACACCTTTAGGGTCTGATCACTTCAAAGGGTTCCATGTCTGAGTGCCTTTTTCCTCTCAATTGTGAAATAGAACTTATTTAACCTTCTTGGAGTTATAGGTTACAGCCATGACTGCAATTCTTGGGACAGCTAATAGCACCCAGTACACTTGCAGCAGATCATCTGGGCAAACTGCAATGTGGGAGAACTGGTGGAGGGAAGGGTCTATGGCTACCTCATTGGCAAGGCTCCAGCTTCAGGGGATACAATCTGGATGTTGAAGAGTAAAGTGATCTTCTGTGTCTTCGCCTTCCAACAGCAGCTGCTGCTAGTCAGATGGGATGACTCCCTTGTCTTTGGTTGAATGGTGTCATTGGGCTCAATTTGAGGGTGATGGTGTCCCACAGATCTCCGTGTTTCTGTCAGTTGTACAATCCTTGTTACTAACCCAGTAGTTCACTCTGTTCAGAGCTCCCTCTCACACAGGTGTACTGGGGATGAAAATGTTTTTGTTTGTTTGTTTGATTGGTTGGTTTGTCATGATAAGGTTTCTCTATGTAGCCCTGGCTGTCCTGAAACTCATTCTGTAGACTCGAACTCAGAGATCTGATAAGTGTTAAAGGCATGTACTACCACCATCTGATCTCCCTGTCTCTCTCTCTTATAAAGATTGTATTTATTTTTAAATTATTCATGTCTGAGTGTCTATGTGTGGGTATGTGTAGTGCATGCGAGGGCAGGTGTACAATAAGACCAGAGGAGGACATCATATCCCCTGGATATGGATTACAGGCAGTTGTGAGCTCTTTCTCCAATGACAGTGCTGGGAACTGAATTTCAGTCCTCTGAAAGAGCGGTTTGTGCTCTTAACCACGCTTTCAGCCCGTATCAAGTTTCTAACACACGATTTTCAGGAATGCATTCAAAGTGCATCAATAATAATACTTTAAAATTTGGATTGTGTACATAAGAAATTAGGTAAGAAACCGAAGCTGTATTTTGTTGGCTATTTTCATGACTGAATTTAACCCCTTTGTGGTTAAATATGCACAAAGTTGCAGTTAAGCCACACTAGAGTAAAAACTGACTGGGCTTATTGTCACACTTGTACATTCAGAAGAATACAGCCCATTACAGTCTTTCTATTGTGGTTTCTGGCTCCTTCTTTGTGGGTTTTTCAAGAGGACCATGGGAAGAAAGAACATAAAAGACGGATTGGGTCCACCATGATTTGGGTTGAGAAAATGAGCACCTTGTCTCATGAATATTCCATTCATCTCATAAATATTCATTAAAATCTCTTAAGACTCCACAAATGCAAAGCCAAATGGGTTGTAAAGTCAGACCCACAACAATCTCTCTGGAAAGTGCACTCTGCTTTGCTAACTAACTTCTGCTAACTCTGTTGTCTCCATTCTTTCTTTCTCTCTTTTTTTTTAAAGAAGAACTAAGAAGAAACCTTCACCTAGTTTAAAAAAAGATGCTAAACAGATTTTTAAAATGTTTTCAAAAACACGATATTAGAGATTACTTTTAAGTAGAAATAAGGCAAATTGTTATTAGTTTTATAAGATACTCTTTTTAGGAAACAGAGTGATGTAAGCTTGATGTTTAAGTTATTGCAAATGGTGGTAGGAGCCATTTATTCCGCCAGAAACCAAGCAGGGAAACCAGGCAAGCTGCCGTGCTAATGGTCTGAACGCATATAATCTTTCACATAGCTCCAATGTGTTTTTAATTAATTGACTGATTTTATATTTTTAGACAGGGCCTCATTCTCTACCCCTCTTTAGTCTGGAATTCACTAAGTAGTCCTGACTGGCCTTGAACCATCGCAGTTCTGCTTCAGTGCTTAAGTGTTGGGATTACAGGCAAGAGCCACCACACGCAGCTGCTACTTCTTCTTTTGAATAATATATCTTCTTGTTAAATATTCACAGCTCTGTTAAAAGAGATTCAGCATCCATGTGGCTGGTCTTACAAATGATTCCAGTAAACTTGTGACATTAGTTTTGCCTTCAGTGTGGTTGAGTCCCAGGGATCTGTTGCAGTGTTAGCATTAGACCATTAACTAGGAGATCGAAAATGGCCTCTAAGGCATTAGATTTTTCCATCTAGTTTATCATCTTAATATTAGCTAGTCAGAAATAAGTGACTTATTTAAGATTACACACTGAGGAGGGACTGTATGGAAGGATCACTATTTTTCCATCTTCTATTTCAGGAGTCTTCTTAAAGATACAACCTTGCAACACCCACAATGCCCGTACAACAGATACATGGCAGAGGGGCTTTATCGTATTATGGGGATATTGTATGCTTTGTAGGCTCGGTACTGACTCTAAGTAAGAATACTCAGAAATATGAAAATACTGCAATAAAACTTCTGAGGAACTCAAAGCTATAACATTTATTTTCCTGCTTATATAATTTATCCCCTGTTCTTTGATATTTGTTTTTCCTTTTTTCTTAGGTTTGAATTTCATGCTTTGAAGAGGCACCAGCTTCTCTGCAGGAGAAAGGCTACTGCCCACACCATGCCCTGTTGCTGGTTGTGGCTTACGTATCTCCCAAGGATTCAAAGATTCATCAAAGTGTTTGAAATTGAATCCCCATTTTTAGTTATTAGGAGGTTGGGATTTAATCAGAATATGTTCGGAGGGAGGGTTACTGAGAAGCACTAGCATTAAGGAGGGGACTCAGGAGGAGCTGCATGACTGCATATGCTAAAGAGGCATAGAGCACACAGATGCATGCTTCATGGCTCTTGTCATGTGATGTCCTTGCCTATCAAGGGACTCTGTCAATAGGAAGATCATCACCACCAGATGTGACTCTTGAACCTCCAGAACTGTGAGCCAGAGCAATGTCCTTTCTTATAAAGCTATGCAGTCTCTGGTTGATTGATTCACAGTCACAAATGGATTAATATTATATTTTCACAGTTTCCAGAAGTCAGTTAGTACATGGACTCTAATAAATGAAGGCAAGTCCTTTAATTAATAAAAAAGATGAATTCAAGAAAAGGATACTTACCTAGCCACCGAATCTTATATTAAATGTAACTAAGTGTTTTTTTTAACTAATAGAATTTCTCATTTTCTAAAATATGCCATGAAATCACTTCATAAAAGCAAAGTAACCTTAGTCTAATATTCTTAGAATTATTTTTAATAAATGATGCAAAATATAATAGATGATTGCCCGAATCTAAATATATATCTTTCTATAGAAAAATCAGATGGATTTTTTTTCCAGTTGCTCTTTGACATTTAAAGACATTTAAATGCTAGCAAAACACTATAATTTGCAGGAGTATTAAGCCTCTGAAAACACATGAGAGTTCAAATAGGATCTGTTCTATCTTTTCACAGAGTAAAGATGCTAAAAATAGTGTGGGCTTAAGCTGGGCCACGGTTTTGTGAAATTGCTATCACTTCACCGGAAAATGGAAGGAATAAAATGACTGTTTGGGGGCTGCTGGAGAAGATGGATTGGCACTCACAAAGCAGCCCTTTGGAGTGTTATACCAAAGGGCTATCACTTTAGATCGCCAAACCTAATGCTAAGCACAATCTAAATATATGGTGCCTTGTTGTATTGGACAATAGCATGCAAATATAAATGAAGTTACCACAAATTGGTGAACAATTAATGAGCTTCATCGCAGGGCTGGTTCACCATCGAATGCTGTTTTCCTGCCAACTGAGACATGATGTGTTTAATTCTAAATGACAACACCTGCTCCCACCTCTAAGTGAAATGACAAAGCTGCCAAAGGGCATGTTGGGAATTAACTTGCAGCCTTCCCTTTAATCAGGCATTTCTCCACAACCCTGAAAGCCAAAATTATAACATAATGAAAAATAATACGGCTTTTTGTAAGTCAATAGTTGAACCTGGCATGCCCATCAAATAAAAGATCTTAGGATGCAGAGCATGAACACACAATAAGGTTTCTCTTTCTGCTGTTAAATCATGCTCTTACCGTAAATCAAGAAAAGAGAAAACAAGCAAACAATAGATTAATAAGACGAGACAAAATGACCTTTTGCGACAAATCAAAGGAAGTGGGGAGTGGACTGAGTGTCTCCATCTGTCGTAGTTACCATGTTTAACGACAGCATGCCTTTCATCTATGGATTTAACAGTGCTTTGCAGACCTTGATTCGTGTTTCAGGATGATCCCAGTCAAGTGTCAGCATGGCATTATGAACATTTTCCTGATAAGAAGAGACAGTGCGTAGAGAGGTACTTTCATGACGACCTCACATTTTCCTTTCATGGCCTTCATGTCTTGATTGCCAGCTCTCTCCTGAGCAAGACTAAACTTCTATTGGGTGTGAACAATGGAGTGTGGGCAAGAGTACACAGAGCTCACTTACACCAATGCTTTATCTCAGAAGTCAGATTAGGATCCATTTTCATAAATCCTCAAGTTGCCAACAATGAAATTAGTAATAAAGAGTGTACCATTACCCCAGTACCATTACCCCAATAACTTCCTATAAAGTTTTCATCTAACTCCCAGAATTTTCAAGATGTCTTGATTTAAATGTGATGTCCAAGTCACATTAGTTTTGCTTGGGCTTTGAAAACAATTGAAAATATGCTACCTTAGTCACCTTTCCAAAGTGGAGGGGAAAGACCTTAAGTATGCAACAAGAAGGAAGAAACATATTTTGACTCCCTGCTTCAGAACCTTCTGTCCACCATCACGTCTTGCTATCACCGGAAGCTGTGGCATGGCAATGCAGCATGGTAGTCGGCACACGGTGGAAGAGGTGGGGCTGCTGGCTTCATGGTGGCCAGGAAGCAGAGGTAGGAAGGAACCAGAGTCCCAACATCTCATTTAAGGGAAGGCCTCTAAGGTTCTAACTTCACTCTTTTAAGGCCCCAAATATTAAAAGGTCGGTCCCACCACTGCCAAATAGTGTCACAGGCTGCAGACCATACCTTTTGCACATGATCTTTTAGGAACATTCTGTATTCAAACCATAACAAGAGCAAAGGCAAAACAGGAAGATTCCTACCTAAATATGCATTCTCCTATTTATTCATTAGAAGGGAGCCCCTGTTTATCTTGCGTACCCCAAGTTCTAGGTGCTAGGATAGAAGACAAAAATTCCTGCTTTCCTTCTACTCGCATCCTCATGGGATGAGAGAAAACCAAGAAACAAGTATGTAATGACAGTGGAGTAGCAGGAAGAACAGTAACAGAGTTCTGAGCAATTAGGGAAGGCTTTGTCGAGTAATAGATACGAGAATAGACATTTGGATAAGAGAAGGAAGACATTATAACATAATAACATATGTCTTTCTCTGTGTGTGTGTGTGTGTGTGTGTGTGTGTGTGTGTGTGTGTGCATGTACAGGTATGGGTGTTGCATGTGCAGGCGTGCATGTATGTTTGCTCACGTGTGTGTGTGTTGATCATGTGTTTACATGCTCATGTGTGTGGGGTGCAGGTATTTATTTGCACAAACTGGGGTGACACTCCCCAAGAATCACCCACCCTTGCTTTGAACCTGCAATTCGATGCACAGGCTACACTGGCTGAGCAGCAAGCCCCATGGATTGGCATGTTTTCTCCTTTCAAACCCCGGGATTACGAGCACGTGACATGACAACTGGCTTTGTTATATGGATTCTGGGGCTCCAATCTGAGTTCTTATGCTTACATGCCAAGTACTTTACCAATTTACAACCTCAGCCCCGCCTTCTCCTTTTGATGCTTCAATGGTTTTATTCCTGGAAAAGTCAGCACTGTAGTCAGTCTTACTCTTTGTTTTTCCTTCCCATGATAGATTAACATGATCTAAACCCTTAGCCTATATACATATATATATATATATATATATACATGCATACGTCCATACATACATAAAGTTATCTTCTTAAAGTCCTCTCACGCATGCCTACTCTGAAAGTACTCTTTTTCTCCCATTTGTTCTGAACGCACACAAAGCTGGTTTTGACAAGGAAATACCTAGGCAAGTTCATCATCAAAGCCTCCCAACAGCAGATTTGATTCTCAGGACACCATTCAACAGCATTTTCTCTAGGATATTGTTCCCAAAACAAGACCTTCCTTCTCATGATTTCTAGACTCACTCTCTGACTTTTCCAACTTATATCTGTTTCTTCTCCTTCTTTGGACCTTCCTCCTCTCTCTCTCTCGACTCACTGCCCCATCCAGGGCCAAGCAAGCACTTAAGCTGACCAATGCCCAACAATACCTATATCTATATTATAAATCTCTCACAAAAGTCACATGTCCAACTACAAACCTGACATCTCCACTCAGTGGTATCACAGAGATCAGAAAAGAAACATCTCTATAATTGAATCCTTAATTTCACACACACACCCCACACCTGCTCCTCCCACTTCCTTCCCTTCTATTACAGATACCAAGGGAGGAATGCCACAATATTTCCCATTCTGCGTGCTCTTCTTAGAGCATGAACTTGACACGTCTCTCAGCAAGTGATAGTATGGCTGTCTTCTCTCACTTGAATCTGGATGGAATTCTATGACTAATTCATTCAACCAAAGATTATTATGGAAATGATGTTATGCAATTCATAAGATTAGATCATGACACTGCACCACAGGCTCTTTTGAGTCACTCTTGGAATCTATTATCTATAGTGCTGCATGAAATTCCTGTCCAGAGAGACTACCTGGAAATCCACATGAAGAGCGACAGCAAAGGAGCCATGCAAAACTCAACTACTGGTCTTGAGGATGAATTCTAGAACACTGGGTGATTCCACTCTCTCAGCACTGAGTCAATCCCAGGCTTCACGGCTTCCCACCTGAAGCTATGGAAATTAAGCCATGGAGACAAACCATCCTTACTGCATCAGATCTAAATTTCTATCTTGGAAAAAAATCTGTGAGAAAAAAATAAAATGTATGCTTCACACCATAAAAAATCTGTATCTGTAATAATGACTATAAGAGATTCACCTGTCACTCAGGATGAAACTGCTCAGCGTCATCACCAATCCCCTCCTGCCTCTCACAACCGCATTATTCTATCAGCAAGCCCTACACAGTCCACCTTCCCTTCTGAACCAGGTCTGGGATTTTATGACTTCACACCATCACCTCTCACACCATAAAGATACTGCTTTCCTTTCCCCCTCCACCTCTTCTCCAATAGAGCCTATCTTAAAGCAAGAGCAAGGAGGGTTCTCTACAAGTAGAAGGCAGAACTCCCACCTCAGTCCTCCAGCCTACAGGAGTTTTCTCTGCAAGCTTAAAAGCGGAAACCATTAGCGTCCTGCAGCCTCCTTACTGTGCTGCTCCCCCCTTCACCTTCCTCACACATCCCAGATGCACTGCTCCTGCTTTTCCTCAACCACCCCTCCGTGTACTAAGACCTCCATGGTGTTATGCTTGCAGTTCCTACAGCCTTGGAGCATGATTTCCTCACAGAGCTCTGAAGTCTTTGGTGTTCTAAGGGCTTGAGAGCTCCTTTGTCAGGCCATCTCTGAAAAGCTTCCTTGAAACAGTACACTTGATACTTGTTATTCTCTGCCCTTGTCCGGCCTCCCCACCAACAGACTTTGGTTTCTTTTTTGAGTCCTTCCTGTATAAGAAAGTTTCCTGAGGATAGAGACCGTGTCTTGTTGAAAGCTCAAGTCCCTGGTGCATTGTGTAAACTCAGTAAACATTTGTTGGTAAAGATTACTCCAAGCAGAAGGAAGAGAAAGTTCAAAGGGCACGAAATATGGATTACCCTGGCTTGCTTGAGAAACAGTGTAACTAAAATAGAATGAGCATGGGGGAGCATGCAGGACCCAAGGTCACAGAGGTAGCCCAAGGCCGGGTCAGTGAGTTGTTAAGGGATATGGCAAATCTGAATGAGATAAAGATGAATAATGTTGGTGTGATCCAAACGTGATCCAAGTGACACTCTGCAGATCCTTCTCCATCTGTTAAAGCAGTCTGAACGGAACACAGGAGAAGAAGAACTAGGAGGGAGACCAGTGAGAGGCTTGTAAGGTATAGTAATTCACACAGAAGAAACCTTTCAGGCTTAAGCTGTATACGGACAGAAATGTTCAAGGTGGTCAGACACAGGATGCCTTTGCAAGGGAGAGCTGCACAGACGTCTAGCTCAGATCAAAGATAATGAGAGTAATCTCGATTGGCTTCTAAATGTTTGGTCTTAGCAAATAGTTAAATAATTTTCGCACCAAGGTGTGATTATTTTAGTAGTTGTTTTACTTTAATTAAGGGTTCGATTTTCATACAATACATTCCAAGTTGACAAGCAAGTCCTAAAGCATTGTTCAATTGTATGATTGTTTACTTGAAGTGAAGCAAAGCAGACAAACAAATAAACAACAACAACAAAAACCACCCAGTGGATAAATGCTAAATGCTTTGGTGTTGAATGTGCCCAGGAAATGGGAGCAACACCTAATCCTGAATAAGAGTACACAGAGATTAAGAGGAGCAGGCTGCTTGTGAGCTCTGAGCACTCCTGATACTGCACAGGTAGGAAACCTACCTGGGCACCCTGGAGGCTGGCAGTCATGGTATCTTGCAGATGTGCCACCAAGATCATGGGACAGTCACAGTGCTCTGCTCAGGAAGATACAGCTCTTCATCACATACACACACACACACAGACACACACACACACACACACACACACACACACACACACACACATATATATATCTTAGTGGGGGAAGAAATAAAAACACTAAAAACCCCAGTGAAAGACCAAATGCTACAAGTCATGTGAGGAACTAAGTAGTTACATGCCTTGTTCCCAGCTTGCACATAACAGAAAACAAACTTGTAAGACAGCTGCTGACCTGGGCCAAAAAGGAATGTAAAGTAATAAAACTTCCTAAGTACAGCTCTGTAGGGAGCAGACATTAAGAATGGCTCCATGGGCTTGGAGCTATCCAAGCAGAAAAACCAACCATAACCAAATATCTTTCTTTTTCATAAGCTGATAGCCCTTTAAAAAACATTCCCCATTCGCGCTCCCTAAAATATTTTCCCAGGGGCTGGTGGTGGGGCTATTACCATATAATCTTTAATGACAATTATCCTGGCATATGTTGTATTGTACCATATTGGTCCCACAGACTTTATCCTACCTGCTTCTGAGGTTCACAGAGGCCAGGAAATAAAATTACATTCTCCTAGTCTGATACCAGCTGAGATATGGAGAAAACAGAAGATCAAAATGTCAGGCTGATTACTAATAAAACTGACTGGAGAATTAGGCGTATAAATACCAACCCGGTGAGCCTTCTGTTGGCACCTGACAGCCCTGAGTGAGGTAGTGACCAGCCACTCTCTCAGAGGAGACCCTGGCGTGAAAGCTCACTGAGCAGGCAAACAGCATGTATTCCAAACAGAAGCCGCAAAGGGAACAGCCCTTTCTTTCTCCAAATTCAACGACCAGAGAAGTGGGTCTCCTGAGGTAGAGGGAGCCAAGGGGGGGTGTGTGTGGGGATGCAGATGTTTTTCTTGCATGTGCTCCCCTTTTGGAGAGTGGATGAGAAAAAGTTAGGGATGTCTGCATCTCCACTGAACCCTTCAAGGTAGGAAACAGGAACTGAATTTCATCTGTTACCCAACTGGATTTCCACCAATCGTCACGATATGCTTCCATGATTGAGGCAGCTGGTGGACACTGGGCATAGTGAGAGGCACTTTTGCATTCTCGCTCCTGGGTTTCTAGTTTGTGGAATACAGCAAATATTCTCCCTTCTCAAAACTTCATTGAATACCTCTAAATGGATTGTCCTTAGTTGCTGAGATTTTGTTACAACTAAATAGAATGAATCATGAAGAGCTGGTATTTAATGCCAAATTAATACCATTTTCTTCCCTTCTCCAACTCAAAAAAAAAAAACTAGTCAATATGTGTTAAACAAAGATCTATAATTTTATTCTAGTCCCTCTCAATTGTTGGATTTCTTGATAGTCACTGGTATGTTACATTATTCTTTTATAATTTTTATAATATTTCACAGTAAATTTTTAAGTTTCAGGTTCACTGTAAAATTGAGCAGTAAGTATGAAGCAAGCCAGCGTTCCCCCCAGTCTTGCTTACCTAGAGATTCCCCCACTGTCAGCATCCCACACTGCGTTGGCCCACATTACAACGGACAAATTTACAATGACATTTCCCACCGTCCACATCTGATATTGGGATTGATTCCTGCTGTTGTGCAGTGTAAAGATTTCGAGATGGACAAAATGACATGTGAAAACCAATCTACTACCACACATAACAGCTCCGTTGCCTTAAAAGAAAAAAAAATCTTTTTGTGTCATCAACTTATCTCTTCTCTCTTAGCTCCTATAAACCATGAAATAGAAGACTATTCAGTCCTGGGAGAAAATGTCTGGCCGTTTGAAATGATATAGATGAATCTGAAGGAGTTTAAGGCAAGCAAAATAAGCCACATTCTCAGTTTCATACATGCATGCACTCTAAGGACGGTGAATACATAGAAGCAGAGAGAGATTACGGGGTGGGCAGGGGGAAAGGAGAGATGCTGATTGGAGGGTACTAAGCTGTAGTTAATAAGAGCAGGGATCTACTGTTAAGTATGATGGCTGTGGTTATATCTATATAATATACTCAGAACTGGCTTTAAAAATGATTTCAGGGACTTAATGCCAGTTAAAAATCCACTGGGCATACAGTTATATTAATAAACTTACTGGTAACAATCATATAGCTATGAATATATTAGTCAAAATATCATGTAGCTTATATAAACAAGTATAAGAAAAGATGCTTCACACAGTATGTCATCAAAAGATTGCAAAGTGAAACACCTGTAAGATGTTTATGAGGTAAACCCGAACCCAACCAAACCAACCCAACAGTGACACTACCAAGGATGCTAGAAAGGATGTGGAGCAAAGGGAGGCCACACCTAACGCTGGTGAGAAAACAGGATGGTAACGGCATCCTGGGGACAGTCTTGTGAGATCTTACAAAAACATACATAGACACTCTTATGTGATCCAGAAAGTGCTCTCCTTAGTTAATATTAAGATGAATCCAAAGCTCACACATACAAAACCTGCACAGTAATATTTATGGCAGCTATACCATAGGTGACGAAGGAAGCATCCAAGACGCCCTATGTAGGTGGGATTAGTAAACTGGTAACTTTATGCAATGGAATACTAGCAGGCAAAGCAAATGGGTAATTAAGCAATGAGAAGACATGGAATAATGCTTTGTGGGAACTGCTAAATGAAAGACACCGTTGTGACAAGGCCACAGGCAGTATTGTTCTAATTATCTAATAAACAGGGAAAGAAAAACTATGCAGAGAGTATAAGTGGTACATAGCCAGGCTTTTGGGGCTGGTCAAAGATTCCTTTAAAAAATATCTACATCTCCAATTATTTTCTACAATGTTTCAATTCTACCAACAGCTATTTTTGTTTCTGAATAAGACATTTAAGGTGGGAAGCTGTAAATAAACCTACGAAACAGAATCTATCAGGAGACAAATATCAACATCCCTTAGCGTGCAACTAAAGTGTATACCAGTAACTGCCATGCTCTACAGAAAGTCATTTCCAGGTGCAGTCAATGGGGACATTCCAGTTACTGCCATGATCCACATAAAGCCATTACAGGTGTAGTCAATGGATATATATATATATATATATATATATATATATATATATATATATATATATATATATATATATATATATACCAGTTACTGCAACGATCAACAGAAAGTCACTTTCAGGTGCAGTCAATGGGGACTGCAGAAAGCACAAGAAAGCTTTCTTCACTAGGTGACACTAAGGACTTACAAGTGACTTCATACAGCTCCAGCTCATAGTAAAACACACATGTGGACGAGATACACTTGAAACAACTGACTCCAATTGGCATATTTGTTTAGTTTAAAGGTCTAGTGTACAGCACGGTGACTATGGTTCAGACTGTATGTGCCTGGAGTTTGCTTAAAGAGTACATTTTTGGTGTTAGCAGTAAAGTCAGAAACTCACAGTGAAGAGATATTATGTAACGAACTTGTTAATTTTGTCACTATGACGTGGCCCTGGTTCAAGGGTTTCTCTGGTTTAGACACACTGAGGGAAACCCAGGGAACTCCTGAGATTCACTGAATATCCTGAACCCACAGCAACTGACGATAACAGATGCATTCCAAGTAGAAAGGAAGAAAAAAATAATGCGTGAAGAAGGTAACTAGACAGTCTGGAAAGCAATGCTGCTAATTTTCCAACAGGCTTGGGATGAAATATGCTTCGTGCTTCCTCGTGGTCCTAGTTTACTAGTTAGACCCCAGTGCTCTTTCTACCCATTCCAAGGCTCACAGAAGCAAACATATTCAGCTACCTGAATGTTGATTCAGCCTATGCCACACCTTACACACATTTACTGATTAAAAACCTAAAGCAAGCATACTCATTTTAAGAATCGGCAACCCATCACGGTTTAAATATGAGGTACAGAACAAGTTGGCCAGAAACAGGCAAGGGACTCTCTTGCCCACATAGGTAATGACGAACGTTGTCATAAAATTCAAATCCCATTCTCTCTCGAGGGCACGACAGCGTGCTGACAGTGCTTCTCACTTAACAGCCCTGACAACCAACTCAAGCGTAAGCATAGCAGCCATACAGAAGCATCTGCTGAAGCAGAAATTTGGAGGTGTGTGAAATCTGTGCCCAAAGACAAGACGGCACTTCATGTGCGGGCAGTCTGGGGATTCTCGCCGCAGTCTGCTTTTCTCACACCGGCATTGGTGCCCTGAGCAATGAATCTGGGAGTTACGACTTTGTTCATGTATCTGGGAACTGAATAGGAACCAATCAACAAGCAAAAAGTAACTATAAATCCAAACAGGATCCGGGGTGCACAACAGGAGAGATTTTCTCAGCCTTAGAAGAGAGCAGCACAGGCAGTGGCTCTTAACTTCAGAGACAGCAATGGTGACCAGACTTGGAACTCACTTCTGCTTCCCTGGCATACCCAAGAGCAAGCTAAGCTGTCCAGGCAGAAGCAGGAACTGAGCATGCGCCCTGACTCCTGTTCCTGCGCTCTTTCCGGTGTATCTGTTCCAAAGGTAAAACTTACTTTACCACTTTTATCTCATCATTGCGAAAACCTTCACTTCCGTTTTTGAGACGGGATAACCAGAAATTTTAATTTTTATTTATTCTTTTCTTATACAATATATATCGACTGCAGCCTCCTCTGCTCCTCCCAGTAGCGCCCCCCCCCCCCGCACTTTCCCTCTTGTTTTACATTCAATAGAGTGGTCGCATCTTAAGCAACTGCTGTCCCAAGAGGCAATTGCAACTCTGCACCTACTCTGTTTCGCTGCATTCTGCTTCATGGGCCCCGGCCAGAAGAGCACAGGCTCTACCACAGCCACGAAAGGAAACTTTTCTAGCTCTCCACTTCTCTGTAGACCTCAGGATTCAGAGGCTGAGGTGAAATCCTGCTAGCTCAGTGAGCCTGAATGACAAGTAGCTAACCTCTCCTTGCTGAGGGTCCCATCTCCCCCCAGAATGGGCATCTTTCTGCTCAACCCCCACAAAAGAACCCTCACAACATTTATTTCCTCTCTACCACTTCCTGTCAGCTAGTTGCTGACGCAGCCTCCTGACCCCAGATTAATATTCCTTAAACAGGTAAATATAACACATCTTTGCTTCCTTAACAAAGGCAGCAAAAACAAATGTAACACCCCTTTACACAGTTAAAATAATATTCCACCACACCCTCTCTCCCTGACTCCTGATTCTCATCCCTCTTCCACCCACAAAGGAGCAGGCCTCCCAGACACACCAACCAAACAGGAGCACAACAGGACACAGTCAGACCACACACAAAGCCTCACATCAAGTTTGAGCAAGGTAACCTTGTAGGAGGGAAAGAACAGGGAAGAAAGTCCGAGACGTTTCCTTTCCCACTGCCTCCCCCCCCCCAAAAAAAAACACCTAGCCAACAGCCATAACATGTATGCAGGACCTGGCGCAGACCCATGCAAGTCTGTGTGAGTCCTCGTGAGCCCAGCAGAGTTGTTTCCTAGGGCCCTGCTCTCCCAATGTCTTCCTCTTCCTCTTCGGCCAGGTTCCCAGAGTTCCCTGAGCCCTGAGGAGAGGGACCCAATGGAGACTTCCAATTTGGGCTCTCCCTTGCCCCTAACGTTTGGCTGTGGGTCTCTGCATCCACTCGCATTAGTCTCTTCAACATTTTTAATGAAACACCACTGGACTAAGTTCTTATCCTATTCTGATTCCCGCCAATACTAAAAGTATATGTTATATTGTATCACAGACTATATTAAAAAGGAAGAGGAAGCAGTTTAACCTTAGGTAACAGAACATGAGCAGACGCTGCACACCAAGAGGAGCTATGCTTATGTAACTCATAGCTGTAGCCACCACAGAAGCTAGTATTACAGGCCTGGGCATGAAAAGACGGGCTTCCCATTTTCAAAATGTAGTTAATTAACCAAGAATATGCACGAAGTGTTACCAGAAAACATCCCAGTTGCAGCACAGACTGTACTGAGATGTGTTAACCCGTAGTGGTCAGCTTCTTGTTCCATTATAGAAGCATTATTAAATGTCAGAGTTGCAGCAAAAAGGAAAAGTGATGCAGCTCTTCCTTCTCTCAAAAAGAGTACACACTAGCTTCAGTTCCTGGTTCCCGGTGAGCAAGCGATGACGGTGCAAGTACCACAGTGCAGGGATCTGGAGAGCCTTCCTTCTCAGCCTGAGAGGAAAGAGCTAGGTTCGCTTTCAGAACCCTTTCACTCGAGACACCATTTCTGTCTCAGCACAGAGAAAATGTCTGCAGGGTCTCTTAAATTATCATGGCCTTATTATTACTTTATTTCAACAAACTGAAAAAAAAAGAGAAAAAAGGAAAAGCTGAGAAAAAAATTCCTGAATAAAACATACTACCAAATTTGAAATCTCACTAAAACCACATGGTAGACTTTAATGTTAAATGCTGGAGACAGCTTGAGGGGGAAATGATATTGGTTTTTTGAGAAACTGCCTTTATCCAATGATAAAACATTAATGAAAAAAATAATTTTTAGGGTGAATTAAAGCCTGCTATTAATGTGGTCCTTCTCTTCTTGCTGTAATTAACTGATTCAAGCAGATAAAATTCATCTTCTTTTCAAAAACTCAAATAAATGAAACCTGAAAAATAATTAGGAGATTAAGTAACAAGCTAGACAGAACATCTCTGTGGAGCTGCAAGCTCACACTTTTATGGGTGAGCAGGGCTACCTTCTTCATTTGGGTGGTACTCATTGGTTCTCTACTATGGAAAAAAAAATTCTACTCATCAGGATGTTGTAAAATAATCCATGACCCAGTAGGAGATGAAGTCTATGGTAGAGGTAAAACACATGGATGGTTTCAGTCATGACAGTATAAAGCAAGTGTCATGTCAGTGCGTATAAAAATGTCACATCAGCATGAAATGCCAAAGCACATCAAGTCATTTTGAAGCGAATCGCCACATTTACCTATGAAAACCTAAAGAATAAGAAGAGGGAGTTAATGAGAAAACAGTACAGCTTAGAAAGACGAAAAGATAACAGTTAACTATCTCAGAAACAAGCTCAGTGTCAGGAAAGGTGTGCGCTTCGCGGTTAGTCAGAGACATGAGACGCCATTCAAAGTCCCAGCATTTGATGAGAACCAAGGGCTGCTAGGGTCACTTAAGGTTTAGGAAATGTGGAAGTGATGTAGATATCCCGTGTGAGTCGGCTGAAAACACAGCTGACAATGGGCACTCAGGGGCTTACGAATAAGCTCGCGGTGGCTGACACTGGACATTCAGCAGGGATGCAACCTCTTATATAACCATGTGTGACAAGATGCCACTTTTGTGCGATTCTTTGTGAATGTGTCTGTCAGGTCAGAGATCAGTGCCTTCACTTTCGCCCGTGCCAGCATGCCTGTATAGGCACCCGTGTGTGCCTGGGTGCCTGCGAGGGTCTGCCTGAATAGTGGCTTGTGTGCTGTTAAATAAAACGTGTCACACCTGCCTATGAGCCATTACACTCTCTTCCAACTTCCAGTCTCTCCAGACCTTTCTCCTTTCCTGGACTGGAGGTCAGAATTTATAGGGTTTATGACAAATCTGTATCAGTCAAAATAATGTGGAATTTATGATTCTAACCATACCAAGACAAAATGGTGGGGGAAGATAGATGGACAATTAAAAACTTTGGTGCTGTAATTAACTAGGTCAGATAGGCAAGAGTTATCTTACTTTTGAAATATGCAAATAAATGATACCTGAATAATAATGAAAACAAAAGGCAGTTAGTTGATAGCCTGTTTCTCTGAACACTTTCTCTAGCTGCCAAGAGATAGGACAAAAAAAGAATCAGACAGGAAGAAGCTGCAGTAAGGCAGAGTGTGTACTTCATTTGCATAGAGCTCTCCTACAGCCTAGCCTGGAGGAGATCACGACATGGAATGAAAAGACTATAAAAGAAGGAATGAATAAATGAACTTCCAGGACTCACATGTTGGTGAATTACACATATTGTAGTTTTAGAAAAAAGTATGACAATTTATAATAGAAGAGCTAGGATTAATGCTATAAGAGATCCAAAATCATATAAAAAAGGAGAGAGACAAAGTTATAGAAAATCGAAATTGCAATTGGACGCCATACTTATTTCTCAGAGTTCTAGCAGTCAAGAAAAAGAAATACTTATTCTACCCTTCTGAACAACGAAAAAAAAAGACACTTTGGAGGAAAAAGTATTTTCATAGAACTATACCACAAGAAAACCTTTTCATGAACCAGCTTCCACATTAGGGGTTTGAATAGAAGGACCTCTGAGTAAATTAACAGACAATGAATGCATCAGTAATTTCTGGCAGATGATAGAAACAGGCTTTCTGTGCATCGGTGTTTCACTAACTCTTTGTGAAAGTTTAAAGCATAGCTAGCAGAACAACTTCAATCAACCCTTACACTGGAAATTAAGCTTATGGCTTTCGCAAGATTCACTGAATTATAAAGAGAAGACGAGGAGAAATGTGAGTGCTGACTGCTGTTGGTTTCAGACATCGGTTGTTTTCCTTGGATGGTATCAGCAGAAGTTAGATACTTCTCAATTAAAGGGTGTAGTATTTGCCAAGAATGTTCTGAGTACAGACTCCTGGGTTGGATAGTTGGCACTGAACTATACACACATGTTGAAGTTTCTAATCAGGAGATAAGTTTGAATTTGAATATGTTAAAAGGAGTTGCTGCTTGGTTTATTTTTTTTTTGTTTTGATTTATTTTGTTTTGGTTTTTGAAGTAGGGTCTCACTGTTTCAGGCTGGCTTCCAACATGAGATATTTCTGTCTCCCTGCCTGGAAGATCCTGGGATTATAGGTATGAGCCACTATGCCTGGAAAACATCTTTTTAGAAGAAATCATGCATGTTACACCTAACTGAACAGCACCCTCCATCACTATGGAGGGCTAACCAGTAGAAATGTCATGCATAGTTGAATACCAGCTAGATTTATCCATGTTCTATGGCATAAGTGTGTGGTGTCTTGTAACATGAGGGCCGGCTTGTTGGGGTTTATGTCCCGCCCAGTCCCCCAGCCGTTTAGTACCAGAGAAAATCACACAGAGAGTCTACATTAGGTTATAAACTGATTGGCCCCTTAGCTCAGGCTTCTTATTAGCTCTTGTAGCTTATATTAACCCATCATTCTTATCTGTGTTAGCCACCTGGCTCAGTATCTTTTTCAGCGGGGCAGGTCACATCCTGTTTCTTCCGTGGTCTGGGCAGGACTGGGAAGGAATGGGCTTCCTCCTTCCCAGCATTCTCCTGTTCTCATTGCCCCACCTTTACTTGCTGTTTGGTTTTTCCACCTATACTTCCTGCCTGGCCAATCAGTATTTATTTAAAACATGATTGACAGAATACAGACAATTCTCCCGCACCAGTGTCTTCAGCAATGGGTCATACCATCAAGTTCTAGAGTAACCAATAGTATTGGAAATAGCCCATAATGTTTGGGGAGAGTCTATGAGAACTTACTGAGAAACAACTCAAAAAGAAATAACTCATTCCCCACAGTGAAGATCCTATTTTGTACTGTACAATATTTAGTTGGGCTACTCCCACCCACTATCCCATAGAGTAACTCCTTTCAAACTCCCTTTCTATATGTGTATATTTTAGGACGTTTCTGCAGTATTAGGTTTTCATACGGCTTTTTCAAAAATCTATTAATGTTACTTTTCCTTATAGTTCCTCTACCTTTCCCCACAAACCCCCGACCCCATGTAATCTTTCCTGTTACAATTTCCCTATGGATACATGGTTGTTCACAAAGAAGCCAAAAATACATACAATAAAATTCCATCTTCAACAAATGTTGCTGGTAAAACTGGATGGCTGCATATAGAAGAATGAAACTATCTACATATTGCTCCTCCTGCATAAAACACAAATAGATCAAGGGCCTCGACATAAGGCTTGATAACCCTTAAAGTGATAGAAGAGAAAATAGGGAACACGCTTGAACTCATTGGCACAGGAAAGCACTCTCTGAATAGGAGGAGAAAGTAATCACAAATACCACTCAACTTTGAATCCTGCCAGATACATAAACACCCTGCCTGGTCAAGCTATGCTCACTAGTGAAATAGTGGCACAGATGTTATGGGGGCAACCAACCATACGTTTTGATTGGATTTAAGACTGGCTCCATGACACAGAACCCATCCCTGATACTAACAATGAATCAAGAGCATAGGTCATGGGTCCTAGAGGAAAACTTAATACCATTACACTGCTAAATGAACGTAGTGACAGATTGCCACACTCATAGTGAGCATCACTGAAACTCATCGGGTAAGCTTCTATTTGCAGTAGATGACAATACAAAAACCCACAGCTGGTCAACATGAAGCGAATAAGAGACTTTGGGATACTTGGTCTTAAATGGGATGTCTGTATCACTCCCCTACTCTTAAGGATCAAGGATCTATGTGGTTGAGGGGGCAGAAGGATAATAACAGACAGAGCTGGTGGATGACTTCAAGAAAGGAATACTTTACAGACACAATCATGAAGAGGCACATATGAACTCACATAGACTCTGACAGCATGCACAAGACCTTCACAAACTTAATCAAACAAACCTAGCATGGGAGAAAGGAGGTGGTCACGATGTTCCACTTATAGTGTAGGAGCTATTGGTATTTCATTGCTGCTGGGTAAGGGAAAGTCAGCTGTCTTTAATAGTGTGACTGGTGGAATACTGACACATTCTAGGACACACTCCATGACCAGGAGCAGCCAGACAACCCAAAGTAGTTTTCCATCATCCTCCATCATCATCATCATCATCATTCTGGAGAGAGAACATAAAGTTGGACGGGTAAGGAGATGGCAGAGGATGGGGAACATTTAGGAGATGGGGCGAATATGCTCAAAATATACTGTATGAAGGTATCAAAGAATAAGTAAAAACATTATTAAAATAACAATAATCACTACAAAAAACAAGTGCAAGGAAATTTCAATTACTATTCAATCTTGAAAGAGTTGGGGAATATTATCCAAATACACTGTATGGAATTCTCAAAAAAAAAAAACTACTAAAAAAGTAAAAGAAAAAACTATTCAAGGAAAATCCCACGAACGACTTGCTTTTGTTCTGAGACTGCAGCCAGGACTTATTCTTAAAACTAATTTATTAAGGATTCCTTAAAATCTCTTTATACTTAAGTGCCTTAAAATAGAGATGATATAATTACCTATTTTATATAATTTCACGTGTTTTAGGAAGCATATCACTTCTTGGGCACTAATATATATAATAGCTTGAATACTTTAGTAAAGGATGAAACACTCAAGCTTGATTTACCTGTGGTACTAGGCTATATAATTTCTGGGAGAAAAGGTCAAAGGAGATAATTTGCCATCAGTTATTTTATTTTTCCAAACCAAAGGCAGAAACTATTCAGTAGCAGCATCTCTAAGAAAAGTCAAAGACAGCTGAGGCCAAAGCCTGGGCAGTCACTGGCACCTGGGGGTTTCATCTAAATTACTAGCTCTACCCACTGAGTCTGCTCACTCAAGGGTTTCAATCACAGCCACTCACAATTTAATGTAAAACTAACCTTATAAATGTTTGCTTAAATAATAAATGCTTAGGAAATATTTATTGATATTTCCTTCCTTATTTTAATGTTAGGACCTTGAAAGAGGAAACTGGTTGTTTTTTAACATCCTTAACTTCCTGTCGTTTATAAACTCAGAGTTTAATGTGACTACACTTTCCACAAACACTACATGTAACTAATGGAGAAGATCTTCAGTAAACACAATGTGTCTACCAAGAGAAAGGGAGAAAGCAGAGGCAACTGGAATAAAATGACTTTTGTTTGAGTGAACAGAACATTTCCTAGAACAAGTAACCCAGGCCCCCTCCTATTGCTCAATGGGGTCTATCTCTTCATGTGACATATGTCTCCTGTAAGAAAATTTATAATTTTCAGTGGACCATGGGAAGTCATTTAGTTAAAAGGGAGATGAGACCAAAATTAGAAAATGTGCATGTATATGCTGAGCAGTAAGCAAAGCAAAACAAAACAACCAAGGGTATACTGTGACAGCATTTACAATATGAAATTCAAATGAAAACATAATGTGGGGGAAAAGAAGAGCAACCCAATGTGTAACCTGTAGTTACTATCAATTGTCAACTCTATGGAAAAAAAGTTGTTTTTTGAAGGAGCAAGGTTTCTTCTCAGAAAGCAACGTGATGAGCTCAATGAAAATGTTTATTTAGTCAGGTAATGAATATTTCCTCGTGGTAAATTTCCCCTATGATAGTGATTTTTAAAAGACAACACAGCACTTTTCCTCATTTTAGCAATGAACATTGCACATATTGTTGGAAACAATTACAGGATAGCATCATGGTGCACCACCTGCGTCACGTTGGTGTACAACTGTTTTTACAGAGTGCAGTTGGCTGGGCAGACTGACAATGACAGAGGCCGCTGTGACTTGTGAGAGGAGGCTCTACTGCTCCAGTTTTACCAGCTTTAAATGGGGCTTACTGGTCATGACTGGAGCTATGGAATGCAACCAAGCATTAAAACCACAAAGTCCTAATGAAATCAAACACACCCAAGAGCATACACGCTTACCCAGTGTGTGGCACATCCACTTTTGTGCATGGATAGCTGTGTCCTGTGATCTGTTATACATCGATGAAAATGAAGCAGGTTACTCGGTCGGATTTCTGTTGCTGTGATAACAGATCCTGACCAAAGCAGCTAGGAGAAGGAGAATTTGCTCAGTTTACAATTGCACACCATAGCTCGTAGCTGCAGGGAAGCCGCGCTGAGGTGAGGCGGCTGGTCATATCATATCCACAGCAGAGAGAATGGAAAAATAAATGTGCCCATGCTGTCAGCTGGCTACGATAGCTAGGCTGCTGTTTCTCACTCACACAGCCCAAGACCATCTCTGTGCCTAAGGAAGTGTGAGTCGCACAGTGCGGAGGAGCCTCCCACATCACTCAACAGTTAGCACCCCCGCCCCTTGCTCCAACTTTGCTTTCTTTTTCCAGTTGTGAAGACTGAACCCAGGACCTTGCACATACCAAGAGAAACAATCTGCACACTGAGTTATATTTCCAGCCCCACTTTGACTTTATTAGTTTTATTTGGATGGGTTCCAGAAGTTTTCTTGAATCCCTTAATTAACTAAGCGGTACATAGTTAAATCTAGGTAAACACTTTGTACCACATAATAGACCCAAAGGGTTCTCCATTTGGCAATATTTAGACTACTGTTAATGGCCAGTAAACTCCTCTCTTTGATCAACCCTTGCAGTAAGTCAGTAAGTTGACTGGACTACTCACCTCCTTTACTTTAAGGTAAAAAGACTACATCCCTAATTAGGAATGCTTGCAGTGGCCCACAGGAGTTACCTGTGGACTGACACGAGCCCATAAAATCACCATACAAAGCAGTGTGAGGTCTGTACTGTGTTTAAGGCAATAGGCCCAGAAGGGAGTGGAAGTCAACAAGAGGTGGTTCCTTCCTGGCTCCAAAGTTCATTAATAACCATTCTGAGCGATCACTTGAAGCTCCAGTACAGTGTAATTTTTCACTGTGTCCGAGGCAGATATGATTTTCATCTATTTAACTTATGGAAAGAAACATCTACAGATTAACATGATAAAATCCATTAAAGAAGAGCAGAGGTTATAGAAGGACAGTATGGTATAGATCCAAGAGAGCATTAAGATGATTACTTAAAATGGCTTATCCATTCTTTCAAAAGTATTCCATGTCTGCATCTGGATGGATATATAATCCTCTTCATTCTATGTTAAACATGAAGAATATTTAACAATCTTTTAAAAAAATCTAAGAAGTAGCTGGCCTCAAAAAAAGGAAAGTATCCTATTAAAGGGAACCTGAGCACTAACATAGCAATTAAGATAATGAAATATTTCTGGGTTCACACCTACAATTGCCAAATTCCTAGTTAGCTTCCCAATATAAAAATATGATCCAATTCAAGTGCTTTCTCTTTTTACTCCCTGAAATTTTCCAGCATCTCCAGAAAATGGTGATGAGAAAGACGGGACTATCTCTGCTGCCCAGAAAGTACAGAGGTGCCACCTGCGCAGCATCCTGTGGTCAGTTTCGGGGTGACCGTGGTGGTTCGTCAGTGTTTTATTTTAACTTTCTTTGTATTTATCCTTTGTGTCTCTCACATCAGGCACCTTGATCTGATCCATCTCCCTTTTTTTCGTGTATGCCCTCTGGTTTTGCAGTCCCCCCCCCACACACACACACAAATAAAACAAAATAAAATTTGAGGGAAAAATTTAAAAAAAAAAGGAAAAAAGAAAGATCTCAGCGGCCCAGAATCTATTTGTAGCAGAAGCCAGAGGCCTCGAACCAGACCAATGACTCCTTGCGATGAGCACTTGAAAGTAAAGATCTATGGACTAAAGAAGATGCTGTGTGACTTGCTGTGTTAAACTACAGCTTCCATGATGAGATTTTTTTTAAACTTTTTTTGATTTTTGGAGAGTTCACATCATGCATCCTGATCCCACTTGCCTCCCTGTTCCCTCGCTTCAGCCCTCTGCCCATGCAACCTCCCCCTGATCAAAACAAAATTTTAAAGAAAACCAAAAACCAAATCAACCAATCAACCAGTAACAGGGAAAAACAATGTAATGGGGCCCGTTGAGTCACACAATGAAATGAACCCTTAGCCCATTCATCTTTACTTGTAAGTGTTCCTTGCTATGAGTCATTGGTCTAGTTTGAGGTCTCTGGTTTCTGCTACACTACTGGATAATAAGCTCTCTCTGGGGTTCCTCTTGGATATCCTATTATTGCCCTGTGTCTTGGAGATCCTGCAGCTTTGGGTCTTTAGGACCGGTCTCTTCATGTGCTCTAGCAGATCATAGATGGGGTGGATGTTGGGGTGGGCCTCTTTATAGCCCTGTCAGGCCCTGGGGAGTTGCAGGGTTGGTCAGCACACCAGCTGTCTCTCATCTTCACCACCAGGATAAGCTCTCCAGCACGGTACTAGCTAGTTCATCCCTTCCAGCAATGAGCAAGGGGCAGGCCGTTCTCCTGCTATCTCGCCCTCAGGGTTGGCTCAGGTTTGCCAACACCTACACCACCAGAACCAGCAGAGTTTATTTTTGTATGCAGTTTCTGTCATCCTCAAGAAAATCAAACCAAAGCTAAGCCTCTGACTCATTCAAAACCTTCCCTCAAGCCAGATCAGAGTCAGAGAAAATCAGTGTAACTGTTTCTCCAGCTGGTGACAGGAGCTGGTTTAATGTCTCTATTATAGTTACCATGATGTCTTGTGCCATGGACTGTTGTGTAGAAGAAAGAATTGTGACTTCCCTGGAGGGTTTTCAAAAAGAGTTTTAATTTTACCTTAAAATTAAAAGAGAGAGAGAGAGAGAGAGAGAGAGAGAGAGAGAGAGAGAGAGAGAGAGAGCCGAGGTAAGGCCAGGAAGGTGAAAATGATGGAGTTTTCACTTTGTCAAATTTGCTTCATGCTTTCACTCTGTGTCTGCCACAGACTTTGAAATTTAACTAAGTACATATTCTGGACACTAATGTGTACATGAATGTGTCAGTACTCTATTCCACACTTAGGAGTGTGTGGTTATGTGAGGCGAGGCAAACCAGTGGAACACAAGGGGCGGGACCCCAGCCTATCTCCTGCCGGGGGTAGCATCAAGTCCTCAGCTTGATGCTACAATACAAAGAAGAAACTAAGAGTGTCTTCGTTTTAAGCAGCCTATATGAATGAATGCAGCCAGTCACTAAAAGGCTAGCTGAATCTTCTGAGCCATTAATTGCCTTAGCTCCAGGATACCATAGGAAATATATGGTGGAAAACCAAGTGACTGTCCAAGGCTGTGCACAGGGGCATTTGGCTCCTTTGGAGAAGGAGAAGGAAGGTAATCCCTTTGCAGATGTACTGCAGATGGTGCCTTCACACCATCTCACTGAATACTAAACAGAGACAGGGAAAAAGTTTGAAGACACGATAAACAAACAGCTGAGTGTTAGCTTAAATGCTCTCAGCATCTATCAGGAAGAAACATTCAGCAGCTCGGGGTGTTTACCAGAGAGTTTAGAAGAAACACAGAGACGTGGAAACCGAATGAAATGCCTTGGGAAATTGTGCCTAAATATGGTCTGTGTGGATTTCTCCAAAGCAGCAATATAATTAAATCTCCCTGAAACTTCAATTATGGGTGTCATGATTCATAATCCTCCTTGACATCATCGAAAGCTTCAGTCATTCTGAAAACTGCAGTGATATGGAATAGTAGAGGTCACCCTCCCACAAAGGAGCGCTTGAAAACCACGGTTAACCTTCGTTTTCCCTCTTTCATGTGGCAGCTGAACACACTGTAATCTAGTTCAATAAAAATGCATAGTGAAGCTTGATTACTACTCCACCCTCACATGGTTTACTCTTGCCTTGGTAGAAAGGAAAGAGCAGCCTGGTGAGACAGCAGAGATGGGGGGGGGGAGAGAGAAAGGGGGAGAGAGAGAGAAAGAGTGCGTAGATTCAAAGCATACCATCCAGCAAGTGGGCTTGACTCATTAATATCCAGAGGTCATAACACGGCATTTTCTCCACTAAAGAACACAGCATTTTAATTCTGAAACCTCACCAGGATCTACGAGTGTATATTCAGCCCTCTTCTAGACACTAGATTACAGAAAAAACAAGTAAGATGCCTGTTGTGGATATAAACACATAGTCACACACCCATCTGATAGACAGCTAGAGAGAAGACCAAATGCCAAGTACTTTGCTATTTCTGATTCTAGGAAAGACAGAAAATAGGATCAATATTTTTCCTTAGCTCCTTTTGAACAAGTTTTGCTAATCTGGATTTTCTTAAATGCTTTTATACTGAGAAATTATTGAAAAGACTGCATTATATCGCAGTGTGATGGTGCATGTCTGCAATCTCAGCACTCAGGAGACGGAGATGGGGGGAGGGGTTAGGCAGCCTGAGTTATATGCGGAGTTAGAGGGTAGACTGGGCTACATTAGACCAGAAAACCTCAGAAAACAAAAACCAAAGGCCTGTGAGATGACTCAGTGGGTACAGCTACTTGCTGAAAAAGCCTGGCAACTGGAGTTCAAAATTGGGAACCCACACAAAAGTAGAAGGCAATGTTGTCTTCTGACCTCCATGTGTGCCATGATACTCAAAGCCTTAGCTTTCCCTTGAGAGTAAATAAATTTAACAAACCCAAACAGCCCCTTCAAAAGACAAGATTGCATATGCTATTAATAACAGATAGGCCCAACTGAAAGACAATGTCCATGCTTAGTAAGTAATCATTTAGGTAAACACAACAATTTATTTCTATATTCTAAACTTCCTAAAGTGCTAAAAAATGGAGATCTTCAAACTGGAAACTACCAATCCCCATGCGCTCCTAAGAGGTGAATTCATGTTTCATTGGCTGGATAGTTCATAGTTCCAAGAAGCAAACTGATTCATCAGGTGAAATATATCCTGAAGACCTTTCATGAGGTGAGGAGCTCAGCCTAGTGCAAATGCATAGGCTTTCTCTTTACACTACACATCTCTGTCTACCTCCTTGGCTCCCGTGTACTTAAGAAAGCCACAGTAGCTTTGCTTTTTGAAGAAGTGAGACAGACCACTGGCTCTCAGGAGTTGGTTGCCAGAGCTCTTCTCAATGCCTGCCACCTAGAGGTGTGACTGCACAGCCCTGCCTCATCAGAGACAAAAACTGTTTGCTGTCCTTAATCTAGAGCTCACTCTTATGAGACAGGATTTCTATGTATGTAGTCCAGGCTGGTCCTGAACTTGTGACCTTGAAGTTTCAACCTCTCAGAATGCTGGGATTACAGGTATGCTCCACTGCACCAAGGTTCTCTTCCTCCCTTTCTACTCACTTGCCTCTTCCCTTACTTGATTAAACATTGCCACGGTTGCATTTAATTTATGTATCACTGTTCTGCTAAAAGAGACTACAAGAGGATTCACATATAGTGCCTAACAAGTTATCTGGCCCAATGAGCAAAACTTCCTAACATTTGAAATTTCTCAGTCAGAAAATTCAGCTGCAACATAATGAGAGAATGATTGGTTAAATTTTGGTAGCATGTGTTTCTAATGGAACTTGCTTTAACCCATTAGGAAATCTTAACACACTGGGAAGCACAGGACCTCTTTCTCATTATGTCAGCTATTACATCGCCCTGACGAGAGCAACCCTGGCCGTGGGAATGAATGTTTAAGATGTTTGCTAGTCACTGGTTGTGGTAATGACTTTAATGGGCTTCCAATGGTCTTCACATGTCACTGCTTCACAGGGGCAGGAGTTTGGAGCTCTGGGAGAAAAGCTGACAGGCCAGGGCTCACTGAGAGGTGCTGAGCCATGTTGAAAGACTCCTTGACTTACTAAGAAGCAGGTGTGAGCCCCAAATGTGTGCTTTTCTGAAGAATGTGAGGATATTTCTGAAACTTCAATTACGAGCGAGAACCATGGCTCAACATCTATGGAATCTGATAGGCTGAGGGCTGCAGATACCAGAACTGCTACCAGGATGCGAAGGGGCACACTCGCACCTTCCCTGAGGTGGCAGGAAAAGCATTGAGATGACTAGAAGGTCCCTGAATGCCAGTTCCTGGTGACGCCAGACCCTATACCCTCAGCTGCTTTTTTATTTGTTTCCCAAGTAACTTTAGTTGGGTAATGAGTCCAATAAAATTTATTGGTCATTTGTTGACCTGATAGTCATTTTTCTTAAGGAAAGGAACAAACATTATTACATTGTAGCAATTTTCTCTGCTTCTACAGCACTGTAAAATCCTTTAATTTTTCTCAAGGAATCCAAAACTACCATAAGGTCTAATGAGCAAAAATTTTCAATTTGCCAGTTCCAAAATGACCTTACCAGCTAATAAAGAAGATGTCACAGCGGATCCTAAAAGTCAGATCTACTAGCTCTTGATGCCAAGCATTAGTCTGGTAGGAGATAGGATAAAGGGTAATATACTCAGGAACAAATATAAGGGGTAGTGATTTACTGCATGTAGCAACTGGCCTTACCCATATAAGCATCTGGACAGCTAAAGGGTGGGTAGCAAACAACTTTCTGGGTCTTTTGTTGTTGTTGTTTATTTCTACTCATAATTTTAGCATACGTTCTTTCAGTTTATAGCAGCTAAGATCAAAACCACTGATGACAGCTCACACTGGAGAGGATGTGGGGAAAGGGGAACACCCCTCCATTGCTGGTGCGAGTGCAAACTTGTACAGCCACTTTGGAAATCAGTATGGAGAGTTCTCAGAAAATTGGGAATCAATTGATCTCAAGACCCAACAATATCACTTTTAGGCATATATCCAAAGGAAGCACCCTCATACCATAAGGACATTTGCTCAACTATGTTCATAGCAGCATTATTCGTAATACCCAGAACCTGGAAACAACCTAGATGCCCCTCAACTGAAGATAAAGAAAATGTGGCACATCTACACAATGGAGTAGTATTCAGTGATAAAAACAGCATCTTGAAATTTGCAGGCAAAAGGACAGAAGTGGAAAAAACCATCCTGTGTGCAGTAAACCAGACCCAGAAAAACAAATATGGTATGTACTCACTCATAAGTGAATACTAGGCATGAAGCAAAGGATGACCAGCCTACAGACTACAATCCCAGAGAAACAAGGTAACAAAGAGGCTCCTAAAAGAAACATCCATGGATCTGCCTAGGAAGGGGAAATAGGCATGATCTCCTAAACCTTCATCCATATCTGATGGAAGCAGATGCAGAAATGCAGATTAAGAGCCATTAGGTGGGGAACTAATCACTGGACAGAACTGCTGGAGTCCTGCTGAAGAGTGGGAGGAGCAACAACATGAGCAAAGGGGTCAGGACCCGATGAGGACACCCACAGGAAACCTGACCCGAACTAGTGGGACAAATAGACAAATAAGAAACCAGCATAAGATTGATGTAGTCCCACTGAAAGTAGGTGACAGTGGGTGACTTGGACAATTTGTTGGGGCCACTGGCTTCCCTAATGAAGGATCTGGCTGTTTGGAGCCCCTTTCCTGTGAAGAGAAACCTTGCTCTGCCTAGACACGAGAGGGAGGGCCTTGGTCCTGCCTCAATGTGCTGATATGACAGAATTCATTGGCTCCCTATGGGAGGCCTTACCCTCTCTGAGGAGCAGATGGGGGGTGGAGTGAGGGGAAGGTGAGGGGAACAGGAAGGGTGGGAGGGGGAACTGGGATTAGTATGTACAAAAAAAAACAAGAAAGAATAAATTCTAGATAGTTCCTGCATTTAATTTTTAAGCTTTACTACACAAAACATTTTGATGACAAATGCAGTAATACACAAACCCAGTGACCAGATGGAGAACTCAAGGATAGCACTGACCACTGGCATCTCGTGTTAGTTGCTCAGCACTAGCTCCTCCTATCTTCCCCTAGGCAATCACCTGTACCCAGTTGGGGTAGAGTCCCCTGTGGTGTAGGCAGAGTGGATTCTATCCCTTGGCTTACAGGAGGATTCACAGAACAGCATTCTACCTTGGTTATAGTGAATAGTTCACATATCAAGTTAATTCATGGTGGAAGTTTGTTGATACTTCTGCCTTCTGTTCTCATTCACTTGACGTAATCACTGGTACCCTGATTGGTACATATCCTTCCAGACTTCAGTGTCATACACGTTTAGTGACAGAATAAGCCTGCATATGCTTTTATATGTACTGATGTATGTGTGTGTTTATACACAAAATTTTCAAAACAGTGACAGCAAACCTATTTCTGTTCTCCCTCATTGTTTTACATCTTTCTATTTCAGAGCAATTTATCTACCCTTTGAATAATCACTGTGTAGTATTCTCTCCAACGGAGAAAATAATATGTCACACATCAAATAGCACATTCTGCATTATAGTAGGCTACAGCACAGCAGGAGAAAAACACTGGCTAGATGCTACAGTCTTATTTGGGGTCATATTCCTTCATAATTACTGTGTACCTCAGGAGTGTCCTATGGGGTGGAGGGCATTCAGAAATGTACATAGGGATGAAATGGAAGAGACTGGAAAGGGAAATGCAAGATGACTCAGAAAAGAGAAATGTGGGATGAGATGGCTCCGTCAGCAACGTGCTTGTGACGCAAGCGTGAAGACTCGAGTTTGGTCTCCAGCACCACAGGAAAGACTGAGCGTAGCAGGAAGTCTATGGGAGCAGCCCCAGTGTGCGGGCTGTCACACAGCACACCAAGGCTGCAGCTGAACCTGCAGCTCCACGTTCAGGGAAAGACCCTGCCTCAAAAACCAAGGTAGTGAGCAACAGAGGAAGCTCCCCAACATTGACTCCCAGTCTCCACACACAAGGGCTCACACGCGGACATGTGCATACATTACACACACACACACACACACACACACACACACACACACACACAGACACTCACACACACACATACACAAAGGAATTGATCTGAGCCACATTTCATAGCTATCTTCTAGGTTCTAGAATCTGGTTTTCTTTAGTTAATAAGTAAGTACAACATAGTGAAACTGGTCTTAGGACAGCTTTAGAATTAATACTCGAGTGTGGGGCAGAGTGGGAATCTGAGCCTGTGATCTCAAGTGGCTTAAAGGAGATGGAGGCTGGGGTGATGAGAACAGCATCCATGTAGATCTTGGTATGTGAGGTTTGACTGCTGGGGCCACTGTTGCCCAATGTTCACATATTAAAATATGTACACATGTACAAGAACTAGCCTGTTCTCAGTCCCAAACTACACACGCACAGTTTATTACATATAACAGTATCACAGACAGACATGTGTCAACATGCATACATACACACACACACAGAGGGGGGCACATAAACATGGGGCACACACAACACACACAGAGCAGAGGGAGGAGGCACACACACATAGGAGACACACACACACAATCCAAATTGAAATGCAGGAAACTGATATTTCACATGCTTCACTCTTTCCCTAATATTTAATATTTGTTGAAATTCTAATTCAACATGTGCCTGTGTGATTGAAATTTCTGGATTATTGGATTTTAAATTCCTCAGGCATGTGGACCATGACTGCTTAGTTGTGTAGCATGTGTGCTGCACTTATACAGTACGTCTGGATAAGCAAATTGATTTTGTGATTCTATGTATCTATAATTGGTTATGGGCTATCGGAGGAAAGAGGGAGAAGGGTTGAGTAAAGAAACAAAAGAAGTGGTGGGGAAAAAGCCCAGTGAGGAGGAGAAATTGTTTCAGGTTGTTTATATTAACTTGTAATAAAAGTCCACAAAGATGAGATTTGACTTTTTGCAAAGTTTCTAAGACTATGGCACACCCTGAAAGAAATGGAATTATAATGGCATAATTTTGTTTTTCTTCTCTCCTTACCTAAAAGTCTATATATAGGTTATAATTTCTTATATTTTGCTCATTTCCCTTTAAAATAAAAAAGTAAGTTAAGCAAATGCCAAATCTATTTTTACTAAAACACAGCCATACTCACATAACTGCATTTTCCGGTGGCACTGCACAGTCCTTATACAGCCAGTTGCTTCAGATGCCACTCCAGGACCGTGAGCAATGTGAACTGCTACAGTGAGAGTCTCGGCCTGCATCTCAGCACTACCCGCTTTAAAAAATGAAGTAGGCTGTGAAAAGTGTGTTGCAGAATCAAAGGGTACTGAGTGGAAAATATACAAGAAGGGAGGTTTTTCTAACTTTGTAAATGATCTTATATTGCACTTTGTTCAATAACTAATTTCCATTTAAACTGAAACTCCATTCATTGAATTCATTTGAGCAAAAAATAAGGTCAAGCATACTTTATTTTTTGATTGGGTCCTTCCATAAGGAAAATCATTACTACTTTGCAGCATTATTCCAGGTTTATACTGAAGGCAAAAATTCACAGTTGTAGATTTTGGAACTAAAGATGTTAAGTTTAGAGAGGGAGAGAGAGAGAGAGAGAGAGAGAGAGAGAGAGAGAGAGAGAGAGAGAGAGAGAGAGAGAAACTGATATATTTACTCACACAAGTGCTGACTGGGAAAGTATCAGATGGGTGCTCTCCTGAGCTAGGTGTAGAAGAAACACAAGAATCCTAAAGATTTCAACTCTAAGGATAAAAAAGTCTGGAAATTCCTCTAGAATGTTTTCATTTCCTATATATCCTTCCCTAGGCTAACTTAATGTCCATTAAGTCTACAAAAGCAATTTATACCTCCTAAATTTTTTTCCATACATTGTTTTGTTTTATTTTTTCCATTCAAGAACATAATTAAAGAAATAATTTTTTTTTCCTTTCTTCCCCTTCTCCCGGTCCCCTCCCACTACCCCCCCACCCCTCCTCCCTCCCCCTTCTTCCTTGAAAGAGGGCATGGTGCCCTGCCCTGTTGGAAGTCCAAGGCCCACCCCCATCCCTCCTGG